>MU942081.1:0-11950 GCA_036418165.1 Cooperia oncophora
AACAGGTCAGGCTCAGGTTCTTCAGGTTGAAACCAGCTGTACTGGAGGCAGCAATGGAGGGGTTGAAGAGGGAGGGTACAGAACAACCTATTTTCTTCATCACAATGTCATGCTTTGACAACAAAGCAATAATAAACGCTCAACACTTCTAGCTCTACATTGTTGGGCAGAACCGGCAAGGGTCACTCAAGACAGCTTTGAGACTGCGCGATGACGCGCGTCGACGCGCTGCTATTGCGACCGTGCTCGAACGCTAGAGACTGTAACGCAGCCATAGAAGGGTATCGATCGGCGCCGGTTGCCACTGTTTCGACTGGGTATGGCAGCATAGGAGGGTAGATGCTGCCTAATCACACTGTTTGGTGTGATTAGACATCGCGTACCTTCCTGTTCTCCTATACCCTCCCCGAGCACTGACGGCAGGCGACAATCTATAACGGCTCATGGCTGCATTCCCGGCTATAGCATCGGAGCGCAGTTGCAATGGTAATGCGTCGCGGCGCGTACGTCATCGCGAGGTCTGAACGCTGCCCAAAGCGTTGTGCACCATTCCGTTGACATGTTTTGATGTCTCTTGGCATGGTTTAATTCGTTCCGGTAGTGCTTGAGCTCCCTCACTTTTCCCTCTCCCTTTCTGACTAATTTCTTTTGTATTCACTCACGCTTGCGCGTCGTGGTTTTGTAGATAGTCAGTCGTCTTCACAAAAGTAACTTTTACGCACATTCTGATGGAACTAGGACGGGCCAACACGTACTCCACAACATTACTGTGCTGTATCATTACTCTCTTGACGCTTTGTTTCAGCAAAATGGATGAAAACTTAGTCGTGTTTCTAGAATTCTCACCCATAAAAAATTGCTCAAGAAGACGGGAAAGTCCAACGGAGTAGAACTGTGTGTCCCAAAAAAATACCCTCTCAGCGTTATCAGTTCACTATTTCCACTCTATCTTATCACTGCACAGCTCGCAACTTCTCAGCGTCGTTGGGAAAAACCATCTCAGTCACCGTTGCTACCAGCAATGTGGCCCAAATTCGATCCGAAATCTACCAATATCAATTTCGAGCCACTACCAAGATTATATAGGGACGACGACGAGCATTCTAGTAAAAGGTTATCATATCAGTTTCCTTATTGCTTTTGTATTTTTCTCAAGCTTTTGCTGAGGCAAACCCCTCTGAAGCGTTTCTTTTCATTTTGCCAAATATTACACCGATTACGTTACGTACAACTCTGTCTTTCTGGCTTTCTCTTTTATTCTACATGCGAATCGAGATCAACTTCAATAACGGCAACAGAGCACATCTTATGTTTCCCAGCTCTTCAAAAATTACCTTTTACCACTCAATAAAGACGAAGTTATATACAGTCGTTTTCGCTGCAGAGGCGGAGGCGTATCAGTGGCACGGCGCCAGCGCATTCTCCACCAATTCTTGGAGCGCGGGCAAGCGACAACCAATACAGAAAGCAGGCTGGCGCAGCGCCAAGCCCAGCCCCTCTGACATGCCCGAGCATCTGCAGAGAAAGCGGCTAAAACTACGTGGGCCTAAGGGGTTTGCAGTTTTGTGGCGCTCTGCAATGGTTTCGTTGAAGTTTCGTTGAGTTTCAAATGAAATTCGAAAGAAATAGGCCCATGGAAAGTAATGAAAAGCTGGGTGATCGAACTTAGTCATTTTCTCATGACCCTGCCCCATGGAAAAAAGAGAATCATAATGAAATTAATATGCAGATAAATTTTATTTACATAGTTTACATAATTGGTCGCTTATATACCGACATCTGACATTTTCTTCGGTGCGGATGCAGAGGTGTGTCAAGAGGGCTCGGTCTGGCGCTGCTCCAACTGCGAAAGATCATATCTGTTGTTCTCAGTTCTTCGTAAGTAACCTCTAACCCAACAAAGACTGATTTAGATACACCTCCTTAGAGTTCTCCACCAACTTTGGTCCGGGCTAAACAACTGGTGGATAGCTGAGCGCGCGCTTGCATCAACCAGCCTCCTTGTCCTTGCATACCCGCGAGCATTCGCAGCAACATAAAATATCTTGCATACAGTATTATTTCACAGTGAAATGACTACCTTTTGGAATTTTTATTTTCTTTGCCTTTTCTGTTATATTTCTATAGCATATTAGGTTATTATTTTGCAGATCTCCGAGCTTAACACAACGATTTGTGAACGCTATTGCCGTATGTACTCAGTGCCTACTTCTGATCTTCATACTTCTTTCCATCGCTAAAATCGTTTATGTATTATACAATCAGGTATCTACTTTAACCACCTTCATTGACAGATGGTATAATTACCGACTCAGTCCACGCTGACAGTGTTAGGGGGCCGGTTTTATCGTTGGTAACCTTCCTCATGGCGCTCCGCTTCCTCGTATATGTGAGCGGTGCAGAATTGACGAAGGCACAGTGGTAGCTGACGCGCAAATACCATGGAATGTGGCTATTGAAACGTATGGGAATCTTCACATCATTACGGTTTTGCTAGCCAATGAAAATTGAGTCGTGGCAACTATGATCTTCAAAAGATCACATATCCCTTGAACCAATAAATCGCGAATGGGAATTTGGGCACGTAGTGCGATGAGAAATCTCACTCCACAAAAGTCGTGTTTGGTCGCTGTGGAAGGGGGGGGGGGAGCGTCAAAACCTTTTTTGATAGTTGAATGTTTCTGGTTTCAGCGCCGCTACCCACATCGTTTGAAAAAAAGGGGAGGGGGCGTACTGCTGGTGCTTTGATTGGTGACCCAACCTATACTAGTATTTTTGATGGCTGAGTTTAGTATTGTTTGCAGCGACCTATTGCCTCCCCCCGTCGACGGCAGTATTTTGGACACAGCGGGTAAATTTTTGGGAAAGTAACGAGAAATCGCGAATAGTAGCACGGCGGGTAGAATGGGAAGGGGTTGGCTGCTCCAAAGGAGGAGGAGATCTCGGGGTCAAAAGGAGTGTTCTCTTTAGTGCATGTTTGACAGAGGATTTTTGAAAAAGAAAAGGAGAAACAGTCAGAACTTGAGATTTTGTCATAATTCAAAGCAGATAGAGAAATAGAAATGCATTTTGATAAAGCATTTCCTGTGCAAAGCGTAATGAAAAAAAAACGCCAGAAATCCAAAAATCAAGCTATTCGGAATATCCAACAAGTTAATGACTTGATGCAATATAACTTGAAGCTTTCTGAAGGATTTACTATTCAATGGTGGTAGATAACGATGACGTCATAAGTACACACTACAATTTTCCAGGGTAAATGGTCTCAGAAACAATCATACCTGGAAAAATCGGAAGGTGAAGAAGATCGCTATGCACAAATGTTCCAGGAGTTCATCGACAGGTAAACAAGTTAGGTTCGATAAGCCCACCTCTACACCTGGGTCGCCTCTCAGGTAATAGTTTGGTTGAGGTCTGAGAAAATCATGATAGAGAGTGAGATACCGCAGGAATACGATAGGAATTGACGGCAAAGTTGAGGCTGTATGAGAGAGAGTTGTTCATTCTTCCAGAACTCATTCCAGTAGAAGATGTCTAACACAGTTTAGTTCAATGAAACTGGGCAGCGACAAAGTTTCTATAAAATAGAAAATGTGCAGACCTTGGGCTTACTAGATGGCGATTTTCGACAGGGCAGATCCTGCCAGCTTCGGGAACGCACCCTCTTTAAAATATTAGCCACTGCGGCTTGCCCTGAGAGTAACGGTACGTACACACAGTAACGGTACGTATTCACTAAGCCATGACGATTGTTCAAAGGAGGAAGAAGTAGGTGTCGCGCGGCGATGGAGACTCTAGTCTTCTTGATAGTTTTTTTTTGTGAAGTGGCAGGAAGAAAAAGAAAGTATGCAGGCGGAAGAGCTGTAACAAGAAGACGATCGACTATGGCCGACTCGAATTGTGAAAGGAGACCCGAAGCAACAGAATTAAATACGAGGAGAGTAAACCAGACAGGGAAGGGAAAGAAAAGGAACGGTTAAAATTCAGGGAGCTCAGCAGGTCGAAGCATACAACTAGCGAGTCATTGCTCAAGGACCGAAGGCCAGCATTCTCGTGATCTAGAAAAGGATCCTCTACGCAGAAGACAGGCCTTAACAAGACCATTGACTTCACCTTCAACCAGTGAGATTATTGGGTTCTAGCGCTTCCGTGATCATGTTGCCAGATTAAGCAGCGCAGCGAGGATCACAGTTCTTCCATCATTT
This sequence comes from Cooperia oncophora, assembly GCA_036418165.1. Lineage (NCBI taxonomy): Eukaryota > Metazoa > Nematoda > Chromadorea > Rhabditida > Trichostrongylidae > Cooperia > Cooperia oncophora. Next base: position 4,206 of record MU942081.1, read on the forward strand.
TGATGGAAGTTGTTTTAATAAACTGGCTCGCAAGTCCTCATAGGGAATGATTTTCATTTTCCCTTGAACCTGTGAAGCCATAGGCTCAGGTTCTTATAAGGCAATTCCCGCGAACCTATTTTCATGGGTTAATAGTTCAAATGAATTGCCCTGTGATTGTTGACTTATTGAAGAGAAGGAACCACGAAAAAGCGCCCGCAATAAGACCCTCTTTATTTCAATTGATCATGATCACCGGACGAGCGTAAGGTGGTCAAGATCAATTGTGGATGGCAAAAGGCGGCGAGACACTGATAAGAGACGAGAGAGGCCAGAAAATGACGGGCGAGAGAGCGCAATGGCAGTCTCACAACGACGGTCACTGGAGGCCGGCATGGGCCTATCGGGCGCCAATGGGCCTAAAACCTGGGCGCCCTGCGTTTTGCTTGCTGTTTTTCAACTTTTAAAAGCAGCATATCCTCTACTGTTGCCTGCTTGATCATCATGCACGTTTATGAGGTTCTAGCCTTAGTTTATCGCGGAACGTGCCTTTAATTCTCAATTCCGGTACCATGAAGGAAAAGTGGAAGAAAAAGTAAGAAGCTGTCCTGCGGGAGTCTGGTAGCAAAGGATAGAATGGTTATGAGTAAAGCGATGGCGTCACTATGACCCCTCACAAAAAGGAAGAATCTCCTCACGACCCGCTTTAATAAAACTCGACCGCATCGAACGAGGGAGAGGAGTGTTGTAGACACCGACCGATAACCCATCAAAAATTAGTGCCGCAGCGCGACCGCGGATAAAGAGGTGGGCGAGAGGACAGAAAAATCACTGAGTTACTTAAACTTTTTCAGAGACCAGTCGAACTCTGGTGTGTTTTCGTCACAAAGACGCTGAATATGTTGGAGCCCAGGCCATTATTCAACTAATTTTTATACTTTTACACACAGTGACATACTTGGAAGGATTAAGAGAACGAAAAGAAAATTAATAAAATAGAAGAAACCTAGCAGAAAGTCTTAAAAAGGTTGGATGCTACTTGCTGCATTGTCCTACGTCCTAATTGAAAGTGTTTGCAGTTTCAACAAGAAATACGCGTCCGATGAAGAAAGAGCGTTCCGGTTTTCCGTCTTTGTCAAAAATGTTGAAGATTTCGAGGAGGAAGAGCGTAAACATCCCGGTCTCGACCTCGACGTTACGAAGTTTGCTGACTGGACCGAAGAGGAAATGATTCGGGTTCGTAAGAAAAGAGAAAAGTAATGGCGATTGATTAAAACGTAATTATCGTAACGAATTCGTACGCTCTCTGGAAAATTATCCCGCGACTACGTACTGATGGCCGCGGTTCGAAGACACACCTTTGCGAGACGGTATCAGAAGACCGGTGGAGGTGGATTGGGCGAAAGCCGGCAAACTCACGCCAGTTAAGGATCAAGGTAATATTTAAGACGGCGAATTAAGTAAGGGAACTTCTCTGGAACGATGCACAATGCTTTCAACACTAGAATCATGGGTTAATTCCAGTGGCTATTCTGCATCTTAAACAAACACTTGGAAGGCTACGCATGAATGCACGTTTTGTAGGGGCGCCACGTGGGACCGCGTGCATTGAATACGAACCACGATCAACAAATCCATATCTTTCACTAGTGCATGATTTTTTTTTGTTTAGTTTCTCCTATTCATTCTATAGTTCAGTCCTTAGTATACTCGTACAACGCGTGGTCCATGGAATAGTTCAGTACACACTAGTTTAGCAAAGACTTTTGGGGAAAGAACACGATTTGCTTGGACTGGTTTGCTGTATTGGCTTTTGCTCTTCAACACTTTACTAACCGAATCACATAAATACCAATATTGATAATGATTGAAAAATATAAGATGAAGGATTCTGAGTCCTGTAGAAGGCACGACTTGTGTTTTTTATGAAAACATTGGTTACAGACAATTTCTGGCACCTAGTGCAACGAGAGTTGGCCAGCCTAGTTTTTTCCATAGTGAATGGTTGACTTACTTCATAATTGCTCTCTCAACCAGGTTCTCCGATCGAATCTCCAGAAAAAGCGGCTCGTGGGACCGCGTGAATTGTAGGCGTGCCGCCCATTGTGGCGTACGAGAAAGCGCGCGTGTCCCGAGCCGCAAAAGTAAAAACTGCACTGTCGTCAACAGTGTTATAAGGCAGGGCGGGCAAGAAAGGTAAAACGTAAGGCCAATTAGCCAGCCTAAAAGGGTGGGCCGGTTGCATCAAGTGGGATCACATGCTGCAAATTATAGGCATGGTGGAGCTCCTATGGCCAAACGTTTCTAGTTCTGCAGGCAGGCCCCCAGGCTGGACACAACAATAAGAGCTTCGTCCAGTCATCGATTATGGGAGTCTTACTGGAGGATCACTCAGAGCTCAAAGCGCATAGGGCACGATAAACTGGTACTCCGTCTGAAATGCTAGCACGGTGCTATATAGTGGGGAAAATGGCGAAAAAACGAAGTGAAACGGTCGAAAACCTGCGAAGAAAAGCTTTCGTTCTTAATGATTCAAGAAGCAATTCGGACGAGTTTCCCGTTGGTATCTTGCCAATAAAACCGCCACGGCAAGATACGGCTGCTATGTTTCTCTGATAGTAACTGTGTAGAACCACGGCCGCTTCATGTCAATCCTTTCGCTCTATATTTCACTTCGCAAATGAAGCAATACGAGCATCAGGTACGGTCGTCCATTTGTGGGCGGGCGGGCGTGGTGGGCCGTTCAGGTCGTATACTTGTAGCTCAAGTAGAGCCCTTATATCGGTTGTAACCGTTTCTTGGAGGGCTCTGCGCACGCCTTCTCAGGGCGCGGAATTCCGTCGCTGAGGCGTATTGATTTGTCTAAAGCTGTCAGCACAACCAGCCCCCGCGGCAGCAACCCATCTCCGGGAGACGTCACCCAGGCCAGCCTTGTACGACGATCCGGCCGACCGCTACGCGGGTTCTAACTTACCGCCTGGAGGCCTACTCGTCTTTAGTGATTTATCGTGCCAACTGCGCCGAAGACCACAATGGAAACAGCACTAGGGAGAATGAGAAGCTCAGGACCGTAGAGCACCAATCGTTTGCAGCCTTCTTCCACTCAGCTCTGGATCCAAGATGGGCGACCTTGTGTTCAGGAAGAATTCCGATTGCGGTTAAGTAAATGTTATACGGTCTCGCTCGTTGGCGGATGCTGGAACGATTAAGAAAGAAGAGAGAGATAAGAAACATGAAGTCGGAGATAAGAGGTAAGAAACATGAGGTCAGAGCAGGCTTAAGGGCTAGTTAAGGAGCAGTGGAAACCCAATGTCCTTAGTGAAATCAAGTTCCGGTCAAAGTCACTATTCGTTTTCGAGCGCCTTGCGTCTGAATGCAGCGTCTGATCGGTAGGCACCTTGGCCCAGTGTCGGTTCGAAGACGGGTTCTTAGACTTGCCACGTTATCTTTATATGAAAATGGAGCGCAGGTTTGGATTGGGCTTTCGTAGGCTGCTTAGTTTCTTCACGCCCTGATTTGTTGATTTTCCCCATGTCATGCGCGCTTATATACCGTTCGCCCATGATCAGCAGCAAAAGTTTAGTGAAAATTTGCAAAAGCTTGCTAAGGAGAAAGGCAGGGTGTGGAAGGTGTCATACGGAGAGAAAACTGAGAAGGGATGAGTCGCATTCAGCAAAAATTTTCCACAACGCGATGACACATTGCCGCTGGAGATGTTATTATGCAAACGCATGTTCTGTTCCGTCCGTTGTACCTTTCCTTGGCCCAATCTTTACGTATAGGAGGCAAGGTGACTCACCACGCGCAGATCCCAGGGTTCAAATACCGGATCGGCTCTCGCACAAGTCAACCAAGTTCTTCCAAAACGTCCGGTGATAATGGCTGGGATTTTTGGACATGTACTCTGCATCCTCCTAAAGTATATCGTATATCGCATTCAATACAACTCCTATACTGAATAGAGTTAGAATGCATCCCAGAAAGCATTGATCAATGGTTCATCTTTTTCACACACTTTCTGAAGGTAGTGCATATGGTCCCAAGAATGCTGCAGAAGTATTTTATTGAGCCTTCAGATATATAACCTCAGTAGATGTATTCAAATTCTTGACGAAAAGTGGCTCATGGAAGGCTTTGTCCTTATTTCAGTTCTTGAAAGGATTATGTTTCAAGGTCAATGCGGTTCGTGTTGGGCATTCGCGACGGTTGCCTCTATAGAAGCCGCAAATGCAATAAAAACCGGCCAGTTGACAAGGCTCAGCGAACAGGAGATGGTCGACTGCGACACGCAGAACAATGGTTGTCACGGTGGATATCGGCCACATGCCATGAGGTGAGGATCCGTTCCGTTAAGTCTCAAAAACCACCGAAGAAAAAGGACTCATAAAGACAGTTGACCGCTGGGGGATTTAACTTTTTCACCGATTTGGTTACGCTACTAAACAAAGGTGGATTTCAGGACAAGTCGGAAAATGAAAAGATCGGCGCATTTCGTCAATGGAGGGGGACATTTTAAGAACTCCCGTAAACTTACAATGTTATGAGTTGAATTTCAAGTCACTTTGATGAAACTCAACGAAGTTCCTTCCTGTCTAGGCTTGAGCAAGAATAATCCACCCTTGATTTACAGTCGTTTGCTCGCACAGTTATGGGCCAATGTTGCCTAACAAAATGGTGTTAAAGGGAAAATGGTAGCATTTCGTAGCTTCATGAGAGATTTCTGGTTTGTAGGAATGAAAATGTTCCTGACGCATTTACCGGGGCTCACAAAATGTCCCTCTCCTCCACCCACATTGCAGCCCTATTTCATCAATAGGCCAATTATCTCTATAAATCGAAGCTGCCCTACTGTCATAACTTGCTCAATCAGAGATTGCGCTCCGGAAAGTATCACAAGAATGCTGACATAAAGGCAAAAGTTTCTCAGGCAGGGCAAGAACCTGCACCTCACGCCTTTTGAGCGTAATGGATAATCCGGAAAGCTCGAGGTGCGAGTTAAAGCCCAGCCTGGGGTCAAGCCTTTTGCCCATAACTCAGATTTATTGTGATAGCTTCCTATAAGCTGAATCAGCCTTTAATAAATCGAATCTAATACATAAGCCTCACAGCTATAATGACTTTCTGGGTCACACAATGTGCCAGAGTACGCTTGTGATGGTGCGGTAGAAATTTTAGTTATTGAAATTTATAAAATATCAACAAACAGGAACTCATCCGACAGATAATTCTGTCGTTTTGACTCCCTTTTCTATGACCAACTCAAAAATAGGGGTAGCTTTCAGCTTATTTTCACCGATGTCTCTTGCTTCTCTTTTACTCACTCAACTAACCGTCATCTCCACTGTCATTTTCGACCCACTTCGGGGTACCAAGGCTAGCGAGAACTGCTCTCAAACAGTATTGAGAGCTTTGAACGCGAGGGTTTAGCCCCAAGTTATAGAGAAATTTCTGAGAGAGGGTCTTATTGTAGGGGTTTTCTTGATCCTGACCAATGACCTCGTTCGAATCACGAATGGAAGCATGGTAGGTATTTAAGTCGCTGAGTAGGAAATGTACTGTGAAGGAAGAGGGAGAAGAAATTTGAGAACTGATCATTTGCAGCTTCGTCCAGCAGAATGGCTTGATGAAGGAGGAGCAATACCCTTACGTTGGAACTGATCATAACACCTGCCTTCTTAAGCGGGATAAGGTAAGTGCTCAGCGAAAACTTAAGAAAAATAATTCCACACCTATTCAAAAACAAAAAAATACTCAAGAAAAATACTTGCGATAAGCGAGAAGGCGGAAGCCCATGACCATTGTGCCTTTCCTCATAGAGGTGTCCAGGAAGTTTTGGAAGATTGCACTCGTGCTTCCCTGAAAAGGCTGTTTAGGGAATGCCTTAGAATGAAAGCGCAGCGTAAAAGGCTCGAGAGAGGGAAATTCTAGTCGTATAAGATCAGGGCATCAGTTAAAATATCTAAAAATGCGCGAGTGAAATGGAACACGAGGTTAGCTCATGATCACCGCCCTGACTGCCCTGTCATTCAAATCGGAAACACGCCACTGTTCGACAGCTGTTGCCGGTACCTTCCCTATTACCTGCCCCGAGCTGGTGCAATCGGTTTTGATTCAGTTTAGCCTTCATAAAGCGCCACGATTGTACACGCTCCGTGGGAAGCAATCCTGCCCAGTAGTCAGAAGCAATGCACTCACCTCTGTGGATCCTAGTTTTTTGGCAAATGCGAGGTGGTTGGGTGCGCAGCTGTATCCCGGCGTGCGTTTCTCTGATAATAAGTGCCGAGAATGGGGCTTGGAGGGTACTGAAACCGGCTACCACTCCCGCTTCACTCGCTCTGCCACAACATTTCATTCCCACTCCTATCCATAGCCAAACGCGCTACTTGACTGCGCACTCTCAGTTTTGGTGTTCTCCAGTGTGGGTTTCGCTGCGGGTTCCTGGTATCGGTACTGCAAAGTGTTTTGCGCATCGAGTGAAGCATGGAGACGATACTCAGGTGTCACGAACCCTCCAGCCCCGTTCCCGTGGACTTAGGAGCCAGAGAAAGTGGCGCGCCAGCAGTGCGGACCCATCTTCGTGCACGGAAAGATCGCCTCCAGAGAGGCTTCTGCCAGAAAATCCGAAGGACGATGTCTCCTATTCAATTAATTATCCACACATTTTGCATATATGCTGCTTCCACGCAGCATTCTTTGGACTCTTTCCATCTTCCTTGACTAACATTAAGCGGGCGTCGATGGGTACAGTAATCTACTGGATAACAGGCGAAGAGCTGGATGAGCACCATCACTGCTGGAAATGAGAAATGGATCTTACACCATTTTCAAATATGAAATTGCATTGGTTACACTAAACCATACCCATGGCCCATTTCACAGCAAAACCATCACAGCACCTGACTTCGTTCCTCCTCTCCTACTATCATGAAACTCCTTGCGAATGTGCTGCTCTAATAAGAACGACATTCTGTGAGCTTTTGTGGGAGAAGGGGGGGGGGAGGAGTTCCTTGAGCCCCATCTTAGAGCCTAATACGGGGCAAGTTTCACATTGTCATGATGTTCGCCCGATCATATCACGTGACGATTACGAGAGACGAGCTGGAGAAGCTGGAAATCACCTGGCTGACTCACTCCACGTATTCCGTATTGTGACAACTTGTGACGTTTGCTTCAAGGAGCCCCCAAGCTTACAGCAAATGCACCACCTATGACCTTCGACGAACCTCAAGATATCAAGGGTGAACCAGTGAAAGGATCACTTATTATTATAGTATTCTCTTCTAGGAGGATATCGCTCTTTGGTCGAAGGCAAGAGGTAGCTACCTAAGGAGAATCACTATTTCGACTTTTACATTTGTTAATATTTTAGTTACCATGTAGTTGAGTAGACTGAATTTCCCCCACACAGAAAAAATCGCTATACTAGAGCGAGAGGCGCACTATTGAAAAAAAATCACAGGAGTAGTGTGTCTCCGCCCATTAGCTTATTGCGAACTGTGTCTTCAAGGATTCTTCACGTGTTGTTCATGCTGTTAATATTTAGATGTTGAGAAGGAAACTTCAGGAGCGAGTTTTCATCCAAAGCTATCGTATGCTCTCAACCAATGAAGAAGTGATTGCTGATTGGATTGCAGCCAACGGTCCCGTCACCTTCGGTCTGTTCCTTGTCAAATTCAATATTGACTTTGAGCGCAAATGGTTGCATCCGCACTAGGGATTGTTCACCACGAGCTTTTATGGGGGTCATAATAACGGTGCTATTTGAG
>MU942084.1:0-18993 GCA_036418165.1 Cooperia oncophora
TCCGAACTGCTCCGTAAGGCTGCGTTCATACTTTGGGCAGCGTCCACCAGTGACCACCAACGACCGTAAGCTTTTCGAGCGTCCGTCAGCGTCAGCGACTAAGAAAATATAGATTTCGATTTAGCGAAGCAGAGAGTAAGGGGAAGTAGAAGGGCAGCAGACTGCTGGTAGAGTATGGAGAAATACGACGGGGAGACAGCTGCATTAGGCGTCGTGAAATTGTGGCGTGTCCAGCCGCATTGTGCCACTACCCAACACCGTACTCCTGGTCGCCGGTGGACGCTGCTAGACGCTGGTAGACGCTGTTGCACGCTTGTTTGATATCTATACATTCCTAGTCCTTCGAAGAGCTGAGAAGCCTTGCCATTTGCTAGGTCAATATCTATACTTTCTATACTTTCTACTTTTGCTGACGGACGCTCGAAACCTTGATAGTCGCTGGTGGTTGCTGGTGGGCACTGCTGCAAAAAATGAACGCAGCCTAAAGCTCTAGTCACCTCACCTGTCTTGTTGCAAATCCAGTCCACATACGCGCGCACATCGGTAAAATAATCATAAGAGCCATCGTAGCCAAGGTAGTCAGCATCTTCTGACGTTGTATTGAAATCTAGAAAACCATTTATAGCGATATTAGGAGACCTCATGTCATAGTTTAGAGAGAGAGAGCCCAGGATCACCAGACGTGCAGAAGTCCCCCAAAATAGGTGGCGCGGTTCGAAACAGTAGGGATGTTCCACTTTCGTGACCCGAAATTGCTCAATTAGAACGCCACGGCTCTGTCATGACGATCACTCTCCCCTCCTCGCAAACACGCTCCTCTTCTATTTGTGATGAGAAATAAGAAGGAGCAATTTCAAGCCTGGGGATGCACATGGCGAGGAATTGTGACTTTCTGGCATCAGATGAGCGGTGCCAGAAAACTTGTCCGGCCGGGGGTTTGCTTTCCATCGTAGTCCGTTTCTTTCGTTTTTCCTCCACTGTCAGTTCTCTACCAACCACAGGATGTCGCAGGATTCGGCATCAATTGTTACGTTACGATGTACATCCCCAAGACGGGCTGAGCGTGGCCGCAGTGTCATTTGAACATAGCTTGAAAACAATCCCCACGCTGGCGAGGTCCTTCCTCGTGCAAGTAGTTTGACCCTCAATCTCTAATCAATTCCGCGGCTTTGCAGGAAATAACGAAAGCGCTGCGGCACCCACAAGTGGCACTTCTAGCGTCTCCTTAGGCAGCGTTCAGACTTCGCGGCAGCGTTGATCGCGCATGCTTTCGATCAACACAGTTGAAAGAGCATGAGCGATCCATCGCGTCGGATGCATGGCCGAAGCGCCGCCAACGCAATGTCTGAACGCTGCCCCAAGGCACATCGTTGTTGGGTAATCCCCAATAGGGAGGGGGGGGTCGTATTTGGGCTGGGAAAATTTATTTTGATAGTTGATTTTTCTCGCTTCACGGACGTTGTAAAGGGGGGAGGGGTCGTACTTGGTCATTGTTGGGAGGGGGGGGTCGTATTTACGTTTTGGCGTTGTAGGAGTGGTCGTTGACTTTTGATGGTTTTGGTGATTTCCTGTTTCATGCGTACTGTATGCCCCCCGCCCCCGCTCGACGGCTCGATTCGATGAGGAGGAAAGGAGGACAGAGGGCTGGAGGGGGGGTCGTACCAACCCCCAAAAAAAAGGGGGGGGGTCGTACGGACTTGACTAAAATCCCCAACCAATGATGTGCCCTGCGCGCCCTAGCTACCACGCCCACCAGAATGCGAACCCTTCGTTCTTTGAAGAGCTCAGTGGTATTAGCACTGGATGACGCGAAGAGACCATAAGTGAGCGAGAGGCGGCAGGAATTCGCTTTATTTGAGTCGAATGCATGGTTACTTCTGTCCCAAAACGAAATAATGCCAACAAAGGAGCAGCTATGGCCACATCAAATGGAAGTATGTAATCACGCCTATAGCACCTCAGGAATTCGTATTATAAGTAGAGAAAAAAGAGCACAACTCGTGCAAGAGTGAGACATTATCATAACTTACTGTCATCGCAGGAGTTACCAGATGAGGTTACTCCTATCTGTACTATTTGATTTCGTTCGTTATACTGAAAGAGGGGACCTCCACTATCTCCCTGAATGGTAGTAAATGGTTTTTATCGATCGGGGCTTGATTCAGTAGTGCGACGAAGATTACTCACACCACAAAGTCCTATTCCTAAAGGAGTTTTAATTATAATTCTTGTCCCTGTCGTTTTCGCAGCAACGATATCTTCGACGAACTGTAGGCCCTGTGGTTGATGTTCCGGATTATTGCCCTCGGCTGAAATATACTGTTGTAATTCGTGGATTTTGAGTGCCTACACTCTCCTCACGAAGATGGCGTGGGGGTGGCTGCGTATTCCATCTGAACATAGCGGCGCCCGGCTGCGCTCTTGGTGGGATATAGCTCTTTTGGTACAGTTAGGCTGCGTTCTACTTTGCAGCACCACCAGCGTTTCGAGTCTGCCAGCTCCTCGGCCTTGGGAAGTTTAGGTATCTGTCTGGCGTGTACCAGTGTGTGCAGCGTGCACCAGGGACCACCTGATATCTTCCTATTGCGCCACACTCCACCAGCTGTCTGCTACCCTCCTATTGCGCCATGCTTCCCCTGCCGTTGGTAGGCGCTGGACGCCGGCACACGCTGGCAGACGCTAGATCGATATCTACACTTTCCTAGTCGCTGACGCTCTGGACGCTCGAAACGCTAGTGGACGCTGCCGCAAGGTATGAACGCAACTTATAACGATGCTTTTGATTGGTTTTGATTCAACTGGAATTCGAATCTACACTTGTTTTCGCTGCAAGCGCTGCGGCGTTTCAAGGCGATGCGGGAGTGGGGCAGGGTTTGCGCGGTGCCAGTCACTTTGCAACCAGCTGCTGTCCCTTGCGCTTCAGCAGGTGGTAGAGAAGATCAAGGGACAAGAAGACGAAATTGGCAAGATCAGGGGATGATGCCGCACCAAGTCCGCCCCCTTACACAATCCAGCGTTCACAGCAAAACGACTGTACATGCAGTTGATATCATCTGTCTGGAGGGGCGGTGTCAGCAGATGTGGAATGAGCTAGCCCGCGACTACGCTTTCCACCAATAGTGGTCGGTCCAGGTAGGAGACACCAGTAGTGGTAAACATTGCTGGTGGTCTCATTCCAGGCCTCCTGTCATTACCCCCTGCTTGATGGCCACGATGTCAACTCTGTTCTCTCAGGACTGCACCCACAGCAGGAAATGTCCCCTTTCCCTACCAGATGAACAGAAAACCAAAAAAAGGAAACCTACCAGTGAAGAGAAAGCCAGAAATTTTGGGTTATTCTGGCACACAACCGAAAAAGAGATATAGAAAAGCAAAAATGTTGCTTGACGGCTCGAATGATTTGAAGGTGGAAAGGGGGCACGCGACGGCCGCTTGGATATAAGAGTGAGCTGGGCCAAGAGCTGGCTACGCTGGGAGCCCTGTAGCACTAAGAGGCACCTAATTGGTACATTATCAGTCAATCCATCAAGTAGCAGCAATGGACCTGGAGGTGACTGGAGAAAGCGTAAAAGAGTCCGTGGCAAAACGGGTGAAACTCATGAATGAGTAGTCCGCACACAGGCAGTGCTGAGGCTGCGTCCATACTCTGCTTACTGGAGGAAAGAAGAGTCGGGTAATCGTGAACTAGAGAGTGCAAACCAAAGGAAAGTATGCCTATCGATCTGGCGAAATGGGAGGAGTGTAGAAGAATCAGAGATTACGCGAATCTGGAGAACACGTGCTCATTGACTAGATGAAAATTGGTCAATTCTTTATCTTCTTTCTCTCTTTTTTATCTCTTCCCTACACCTTCATTTTATTTTCTTGTAAATTCAAGCGACGTGGGTTATTGACCCGTCTATTGCTCTGACGTACATTCTCCCTAATCCATGCCTTCTCCGCTTCTCCTGATCTCACGCTTGCCAAAACTATGTTTAATGTTTCCTTCAGCGCGCATTCTGCTGTTCGCATAGAGAAGAGTGGACGTGATTGTGTTGCTCACATGAACATTGACTAGGGTACATTTATTCATCTGAGACGGTTGCTAACCTTTCTTCTCCTGCACGAAGACAGTACAATCGTCCCAGACAGTAATATCTTACTACATCTTGTAACCAGTCGGATCACCCGGTTGCCGCCGGTTTTTCCTCCTTCCTGTTTTCACGGCCTTCCCTTGGACACTTGTAAGCAGTCGCATCACGCCCGCTGGCCGCCGGTGCCCTCGCTTCTGTATGTCACGCTTCCCTTGGACGAAGCATAATGCGCTAAATGTGCCAAATGGCAGCAGGTATTTTTTGAATGCAGGAAAATGAATTGAAAAGAGCTCAACATCAGTCATTATCTACCAACATCTGGCCCCTCTTGCATTACTACAGACTTTCAACCGTGAGACGGCTCCACTATATCATTCAGGACCGCAATTGCAACATCAGAATAGGCAAAGTTGAATTAGTCCGGATGGGTCCTTCACACCCGGAAGAGGCATAGCTGCAGAGTCATGGGTGGCACTTAGGGAGAACTTCACACAATGCTCTGTTACATTCAAAGTGTGTGTCGACGGTTGACTGAATGTTACCAACCGACATGGATGTCCCGCACTCAACCGCATAGTTGGGCTACCTCCTTATTTTGCTTCAGTCGCGACCGCCACCACCTAACACATCACATAGCAGGCAGTTTGCGAAGATCTTTTGCATTGCATGCATCAAAAGGAAATACTTCGGAACTGACCCTCGGATCTGTTATCTACTGCCATCAAGCGGAAAGTAGCTCGCCGCACTGAGCCTCTAATACTCGGCATTATTGCGAGAAAAGTAAGAAAAGATAAAATGTAGCGCAGATGGTATCTTATCTGTTTTTATCGATTGATAAGATTACCTGTCACCCGTCATCAATGTCCTCATCACTAAATCTCTATGATTTGGTAGCGTGAACCACCTTGAAGAGCGACGACGACTGCAACATTCTATCAGGCCCTATCAGTAGTTATCGCTGCCATTTATCACCCACGTTGAATGTCCCCATCTCTCCCTCTACATATCACTTGCTGAAACGTACGCTTCGCTGATGCTGTGACCTGCGCTGTGAATACGATGACCTCACCTTTCTAACGCCCCTTATCGAATCTTATCAGCAGCTTACAGTTTGTGTGACCCTTAATGATGTTCTTGGCCCATACCCTATACCATATCTTAGGAATCAAGAGCTAGCTGATGCTGTCACCCGCGTTATGAATATGGTGACCTCCGTCTTCTAACGCCTCTTATCGGATCTTATCAACTGATATCACTTCCTATCAGTCCGCCAATAAGTGTTTCGCCCAACTCCTTACATCACTTCTCGGAACCAAGTCTCAGCTGCTAAGGACGGGCGCTATGAATTTCGTGACACACACACACACACACACACACACACACACACACACACACACACACACACACACACACACACACACACACACACACACACACACACACACACACACACACACACACACACGCACAGACAAATTAAACGATAGCCGGTTATATTCCAGTCGAACGCCGCCGGCTAACGCCGGCGCACCTCCTCTCTGATACGGCCGGCTGGCGCCGAGTCGTTCGCGTCTTGCCGCCCGCTAAATATTTCTTTCACAACCAGTCGGATCGCCCCGGCTGTCGCCGGGCGCTCCTCCTTCTGTGACATGGCCCGGCTTCGCCGGACCATGCGGATTTGCCGCGTGTTAAGTTAAGGATCGTTGACCAACCACACTGTTCAAAGGAATCTTCTGCATCAGCCAAGAAAAAAGCAGCGCTTGTTCCGTCAAGGCGCAGAAGCAGCAGCAGCGCCCCCCCCGCATCACAGAAGGAGGAAAGCCGGCCTTAGCCAGCGATCCGACTGGTACGTTCATAACCTACACGGAAATAGTGCAGCCTGTTTGGACAGCCACTGAAGCAGCCTATAATTTATGCAATCTGTCTTCCTAAAGCGTCTTGCTTTGGAATGCACTACCGCATTCAGCAGTGGAACCCTTTAAAATGGCCCTCTCACTGAAGTTGTTGTGGAAGATAATTGTGGTAAGAGTGATAAAGTCAGTTGCTGCTGTTCATAACATCTCTGTAAACAAACCACATGCATTTGGAATAGAGCTGGCTTAGCGGTCGTACACGACGTTACTAATAAGCAGTGAGGAATGAGTTCTGTTTGGAATCACTGAGATCGTTATACTTGAGTCATATCGATCGCATTGTTGTTGTGAGCGGTGAAGCGGATTTTCCCATGCTACCTTGTCAATTTTAGCTCCTATCACTTCCGTACCCGCCAATAACACTCCCGTCCCGTATCACTATCATATCACCCTGTATCGCCTCACGGATCTGAGTTCCCACTGTTGCTGTAACCTGCGCCACGAATTTGATGACCCTCCTCTTCCGAGGCCCCTTATCGGATCTTATCAACTGTTATCAGCTTCTGCCCAGCCCCACCCTACGGCATATCAGTACTTGAAATCATGGTCCCGCCGTTGCTGCAACTTGCCACGAATTCGGTCACCCTCCCCTTTTAAGGCCCCTTATCGAATCTTATCAAGTGTTATCACCTCCTGTCACCCACAAAAGTGTTCCCGTCCTGCCATGTATATCACTCCTTAAAATCACGTCCCCACACCTGCTGCAACTTGCGCTACGAATTCAGTCACCCTCCCCTTCTACGGCCCCTTATCGTATCTTATCAAGTGTTATCACCTCCTGTCACGCACCAAAAGTGTTCCCGTCCTGCCATGTATATCACTCCTTGAAATCACGGTCCCGCAGCTGCTGCAACTTGCGCTAGATGTTGGTCACCCCCCTTCTAAGGCCCCTTATCGAATCTTATCAAGTGTTATCACCTCCTGTCACGCACCAAAAGTGTTCCCGTCCTGCCATGTATATCACTTCTTGAAATCACGGTCCCGCAGCTGCTGCAACTTGCGCTACGATTTCGGTCACCCCCCCCTTTTAAGGCCCCTTATCGAATCTTATCAAGTGTTATCACCTCCTGTCACGCACCAAAAGTGTTCCCGTCCTGCCATGTATATCACTTCTTGAAATCACGGTCCTGCAGCTGCTGCAACTTGCGCTACGAATTCAGTCACCCTCCCCTTCTACGGCCCCTTATCGAATCTTATCAAGTGTCATCACCTCCTGTCACCCATCAAAAGTGTTCCCGTCCTGCCATGTATATCACTTCTTGGAACTGTCATCCTATCTTTTCTGCGACGCTCGCTATGAATTTCGTGACACACACACACACACACACACACACACACACACACACACACACTTTCGGCAGACACACAATAGCGGATTATCATAAGTAGGATATTTCTAGACTTCAACTGATAATCCGCTTTTATTCTCTACCCCACTTTTTCCGGTGTCTATGTATTCTTGAGGCTATTTTACAGAATTCCTTGACGTTCTTCTTCTTCTTGGATCTGACTTTTCCGCCCACCTCGGAGCAGACCTCGCCCACAATATTTGTGCCCCACAATGCTCACCGACGACCCTCTGCTGACCTTAATCCACTTTTCCGGTGTCTGGAGCGTTCTGGAACCGAGCCTAGCAAGACTTCTTGAAATGAATACCCTGCGATTTAGGGCAAGCTCCGCCCACTGTGGGCGGGTCTCAACACACTTTGAGCGTGCCCTATATTCGCCAGATATTTACATTCTACACTGAGTTTTTTGCGACTTCCAAACACTCGCGAACCGGGTTACTGAATTTTGCGAGAAGCACCGCCCACCTTGAGAGTACGCCCCGCCCATTTTGGATGTGTCTGCCACAGTTAGTCTGGCGACTCCTTACTAACCTTATTCCCTTTTTCCCCATCTTAAGCTGCTCCGGAAGCGAATTATGAACATTTTTCTGCGGAACCCCAAACTTTCGGCCCCGCCCACTGTGGGCGGGGCTTCCCATAGGTCAAGTGTGCTTTTTATTTCTTGTCCCATGCCCTACCCATCCCTTCACCTTTGACCGACCTCTCAAAGTCGTTCTTCAGGTCGAACCGAATTTCCGGACAGACAAACTTACAAACAAACTTACAAACAAACAAACAGACGAAGCGAATTATATATATGGGGTGATGGTAGGATATCTTGTTATTACGAGCGCAGCATCTGCCATCTCCAAATGAAACATCCAGCCACTTCATCCCTATCTGCGTGAGATGGGGCTTATGCGATAAAACATACGTCCTGACATGCCATTTCCTGCTGCACTGATGTTACTTTGCAGCTCGAGGTCTTTTTCCGGCAAGCAAATGGGTGTTGCCATGAAAGTTGGAATATTTTCATAGTGTTCTAGTATTGCAATATCGTTCTGTCCATCACATCCGTTGAAATCTTCATGATAGTGCACCTGAATATCGAACATCCGTATGGCATTACTATTTTGATGAGAGAGAGAGCTGAAATTATGCTCGCTCTAGTTGAACAGACCTTGCTTGGCCTCAGCCACCAACTTTTACATCTCGCCGGATTACGACAACGTGTACCGATGAACATAGTCCAGTCTTCGATATTCCCACGCATTTCGCGACTACTCTCGAGAATTTTGCGACCTTCTTCACTGGAGTTGAGAAAAATACATTCGAAAATTCTGCAGTTCAGTTCGATGGACAATCAAAGTCGTTCGGCTTAGTGGGGAGCACTTCGCTGGTTCCCATTGAATTCAATGTCGATGCCTTTTACTAGGACCTGTGAATTCCTGTAAAGCTTGCTGTAGCATGGACATCGTTTCCATTTGACAAGGATCAACAGGTCCTCCCAAGGCTAGAAGTCTAAATCAAGAGGAACAAGCAAAAGACGATAGACAGGGTGCCAAACGCCCCCCCCCCCCCCCGCCAATCAGCGCCCTTGTTTTCGCTGCAGATGAACCGTTTCGCGGAAGTAGGATGTGGTGCGATCCCTTTTCCACCGATTGTTACCTTTGCGTACTTCAATGGTTGGCAAGGACGGGTTGGCGCCGCGCCGCGCCAGGCCAACTGTCAGGCTTTAGCGTATGCTGCAAAAACGACCCCCTTTCTGTCCAGGGTATCTCCCGTTAGTCGGACCGACTATGATATGCGCATAGAAACATTCCGCCCAGACATCGGCGACACATGTGCACTCAAAGGAACCTTTTCTTCATTTCTTCACACGTTTTCCTGCTTAGAGGCTTCCCAGTCGTCTTTAATATACAATGTGCAGCAGTGAGCACATGGCGAGGAGTGATGAGTGATCCACTACATTGAAGACCTGCAATGCACAATGAATAAAAAATGCAAAATAAAAAGCTCAGGCTGCAATGTGCGATGTGGTAACCATTACAAATGAATGGTGGGCGGTGCCAATGATTGTAGGTTGGGTCAATGATAAGAACGACGGCATCGTGGCTCTCCTCACGCGTTTTTGCCGCGAAAGTGGTGTAGTTGTTGCCTCAGCGGACCTGACTACCTGCTCACGAAGGGAGAGGAAAATCTCAACTGAACGCGGACGCTGCCTTTAAGTGACGCGAATTGGTTGGTACTGATTATAGTGGAAAAGGTGGCATTACAATTAATGGACCAGTATCTAATCAACTCCTTTCAGCCACAATTGTTACAGCCCGTATGAATTCCATTTTTTTCAATTTTTTCATTTTTTTTTATTTTTCGAGAAAATGTGAAGTATTTACATATTATGCTGACTTTATCCAGCGTTTTGAACAATTTTGGCCACAGTTTGCTTTAGTAGTGGCAACTAATGGTACTCCTAGAATCCCATACAAACCGCTTGTTGTAGAGAGTTGTGAATTCTTGAAACCACAGTGGCTTATTTGTACCATTTCGCAGCTTTACAATAGTTTAGTAACGAGTCTCACCAAAATGAGACCTGTTACTTAAAGGTGTTGCCCACAATCAGCTGACAACTTCCTCTCCCATCGTGGGCAGGTAGGCAGACCGCAGAGGCAGCGATTGCGCCATTTTTGCGGCGCAAAGGTGAGGGAGGAATGGCGGAGACATTGTTGTTCCTAGGATTGGCCCGACCCATTTTCAGTGACCACGCCCCCCCCGCCGCTCTGCTATCCATAATGATTAGAAGATTTGCTACAGAGAGACATTATTGGCAGCAGGAAATCAGTGTGATCAATGGCGCAACCACACCTACCACAGGAACACTTGCCCGATGTCGTTCGATCACTCTCATTGTTCCTCCTCTGCTCGTACAAGAGTGCTCGCAGAGGGGTTTTATTAGGGGCACTTAAGACCATTTTTCCTCTTTTATCTGCACTATTGACTTTGTAGGCGCCTTGGCATCGCTAGTTCACCACCAAAACCCAAAATGTTTGATCGCGAGCTTTACCTTTAATTGCTTACGGGCATGTCAATGTGCCGTTCGTGTACCCTTTGACCCCCCGCCTTGACCATTCTGGCCAGGCTTAGTCGATCAGTCGATTTGCGCGGGAAGACGCTTCGCATAAGATTAGCCGCGCGCCCTTCATTCTGCTTCTCGAGTCTCGACCCGACACCACCCCCTCTCTCTTCTCTAGGCCCCGCTTTGTTTTTCTATCTGTTTTCTTTGTGTCATATCATTCGTGCTGTATTCTCTAGAAGCCAACATCGCTTAGTGTGTTCATTTTTGACCGACATCAATCGTGTTTCTTGTTATTTTTTTTTTCTGGCGGTATCCTCTTATCTGTGCGGAGATGGTGTAGTGACAAGTGGGGCGCTCACCATTCGCGCGGTCCGGGTTCGAATCCCGGGTCGACTCCCGCCCAGGCCAACCAAGCCTTCTACCCTCCGGGGACGGTGAATTGGTACTGGAGATTCGTCTGGGAGGATAAAATCACTCGACTTGTACATGCGGTCTGGCCGTACAGCAGTCATATAGGCCACATCGCATTCAATAAGCCACTACGATTCTGAATGGAAGTAGAATGCGTGCCGCATCCCACAAAGGGATTGATCAACGGCGAAGACTTTATCCTTTATCCTTTATCCTTCTAATACCGAACGGAAGCGTGCTGACTATCCTTGGACTAACTAGCTGAAGGAAGTTTCAGAACTGCAAAACCACCCATAATCAGGCGAAATAGCGCCCAGTTTGCTAAACAAACCACACCTAAAAGTATTATAGATACCGCTTGCAGGCAAAGCACGCGAGCGGATATCCTGGGTAGTGGGGCTCAAATAGGGCAGCCCAAATAAAACCCCCCTAGTGGGTATATGTGTACGAACAGTGGGTGTGCAATTATGAACCACACTGACCAGAACACCACTGTGCGCGTGATCGTTGGAGTCCACCGACGACAGTGGTGTTTTGGTCGATGTGGTCGCTCGCCGCAACACCGATCCCAGCTGATTTCTTACTGACAGCTTATGTTCGTGCTTGTTATGTTCGTTCGTGTGTTGTTTCTGTATATGGATTCACAGTAGCAGGTGGGCAATGATAAAATCGAGCGGTTTCGACGCAATGAAATGACGATTCAACACTTCGTTTTGCGCAGCGAAGGTGGTGCAACGGCTAGCACTGCAGACCAAGCTACTTGTTCGCTGAAGAGAACCTTTGCACGTTGATCTGCGGGGAAGAGTAAATTGCAATATAACCCTCGCATCAACGCAACTGCTTCTTTGAGACATACTGCAGCGCTTGCGATCGCGCTTCGCAGTGTCGTAGATCTTATAGTCACTTGATTCATGTCGTCATACAAAGAATTAATGCAGTAAAAAGTAAAACAGAAAGGCATTGAAAATGCCCTAAGAACCTATATTCTACGGATTGAAAACGAGACAAATCAATTGAACTTTGGAAACAGTTTCTCTGAATCTAATCGGCCACTCTTGCTGAAGGCTGCATTAATCCGCAAGGCATATTGGATAAAGATGAGCAATTATCACCGCTAACGAATCTTGGTAATGAAAAATGATTGAGGTGGAACTTGTTGACTCCGCCCTTATAGGGCCATCATGCTTTATCGCTTTCTCGAGCTATCGTGCTTTTATTAAGCGCTTTGAGCCGAGAAAAAAGGGGCAACCGCTGTGACCACAAGCTCCGCCATATTGTACTCTGAAAAACTTCTGCACCTTGGTTGATCGCGGACGCTGTCTCTAAGTTTACTTGTAGGCAACCCACTACGGATGAAGCTGCTCTTGCTGGAGTCAGTTCGATTTTGACTGCGACACGAGGCGAGTTGGTGTAGTCATAAAGAGATGTGCGTTGAGCCTGCATCGCGAACGGCGCTTCCAGCGATTTAATAGCTTTCGGTTGTTCGTTCAGCATTCGCGTTGAACAGAAAGAATTCGGTGGTAGGCTATGTACACGGCCCGCGGCAAAATACTAGAGTGTTTCATTATCTCAGAATATATTCATCCACTCAGATGCATTGTGAGAGCCTTCATATTTCGATCTCTCACAACTTTGTCTTCTTATATCTTTATGAAGTATGCTTGAAGCTATACTCAAAACGAATGACAAATTTCGTTCGAGCAGCCCAAGATATCTTGACGAATATTGTTAACGCGTCGCTCTGCATGCTTAAGGTAGAAGTTGCCTTAGGCCATTAACATGTTTGCACACGCAATCGTTGAGTGATATGGGTCCATGTTCCCCTCCCTTTCACTCCCTGACACTCATTCAATTTCTCGCCTCGCCAAATAGCCTACGCCTTGCCAATTTCCAAAACCAACGAAGCTTCATTTACCGTACCTAATATTAATTTCCCAAACACCTTACAACGTACAAGCCTTAGCGATGGTCTGAACTGATTGATCAGTCTTCCATCCCATATCTGATGGTGTACTTACACTCTAACATTGGACGTATTATCATTATTACTCACCTCCTATCCTTAAAGCGGATAACCACGGATATTGAAATCTTTGAACGTGTTTCCCTCCGAATGACTTGGTTGTTTTAGAATACTCTGGAAGGTTGTAACATTGATATTCTGAGCTCCGTTAATGTTAACGTCAGTATTTCCAAAATCAACTTTTTCACTTATCGTTATCCTATCTTGATCTCGACACAGACAAATGGGCCAGAGTGCCCGATCGGTGCCGATGAGGTTTTGAACTGTCTGTCGCCCTCATAGGGCAACACCATTTCGTCCCTCCTCCGCCCTCTCTTGGAAACTTCATGCGTCAACTGGAATAGAAACACATGGAGTTGAAGATCGACGACCGGCATCATCGTGGTCGCTTTGCTGGCGGCATCGCTTTATAACACGGAAGATCGGGCCAGCAGAGCGAATGGGCTTATTTTGGTCTTCTAAAAAATGGATTTGCAGCTGAATCTGGCGAAGACGATGTAGTTTTGTGGTTTTTTACATCCCATTACTGCTCTACGAACGAGCATGTCATTTCTCTAGCTATGTGTACCTGGGAAGTCAATATGATGAGCGCCTCTGCACGAGAGCTGAGCAGGAGGGAACGAGTGTCTTGGGGATCTTTCAAGAATCATCGAGAGTAGCGAAGAAGGGTCGATAGTTACCCATTTCCATCCCACACTTCTTGGTAGTACGTGATCCATCCTTCTTTTAACGTTACGCTTCGAGACTCAGTTTCTTACAAAAACACACAAACACATGCGGCGTCAGTTATTCGACGCGCCAGCATCGAAAAAGCGATGCTTGGCGTTTCCCGCTACACGGTGAGAGGATTCCGGAGCTCCGCAATCCGTCGATGAACACAGAGTCGCAGCCGCATTTGACAAAGTTTCAAAGCTCAGGTGGTCTAGGCACGCCATGCGTTCTGAGGATGACTGCTGGACCAGAGCGACACCGACTGAATTCCGCAAGATTTCAAGCGAACACTTGGAAGACCTTACGCCTACGCAACGGTCAGACTTTTTGAGATCTCTGAAAGAATGGAAAGATGTTTATTGTGTCCATAGAGCACAGAGAATCAACTTGTAGGGACGAACGGAGACATCATTGGCACCCGCTTGAGCAACTGAATGACAAATGGGGCACAGGTGATACCGGTGATGTACCACGCGGCTATGTTTGGAAGCCTTTGCGGTAAGACCTAGCATGATGAATGTCCACACACTCTCAGGACACCCAGAGTGCTGTACGTGTGAATGAGCGGAAAGATCGTTGGTGTTTCCACCCACCACAGAATAGGGACGGTGGAAATGTCAGTATCAGCAACCCATCCCCCTCCCCCCTTCCGGAACATGTTACTCCGGTAGGACCCCGTTCTTTATCCTACCTACCATCTTGCTGAGTCTTCCAGACTCTCAACCATTTCTACCGCTTTCCCCAGATTTCCGAAGTTTTCTGACGACCAACAAAGAACCTCTCATTCCCAAAAATTTTTCAAAAACTACCGTTTTTTAATCAAGACCAGGTATGCCTTCCATCGCACAAGTAAGATCCCCCTCTCTCCAGCGATCGAGTACGACATACAAGTCTCCCCCTGGTGAGATTCTGCGCCAATGCTGTACTCTGATCCGCCTGCCTTGAGTTTCTTCGGGCACGTGCTACTGTACTAATGTATTTACTTTGTTTTAGTTGTCACTTTCCAGTTCATTGTGTCTGTGTCGAAGTTCAGCATTTGCAAACAGATGCAAAAGGAAAGAAATGTGTGGTTGTTTTGTGTCCAGAGCGTTCTGCCCAACAAGCCATGCCGCTCAGAATGCGTTTCTATTCTAGAGCGTCAGAATGCGTTGAACAGATCGTCATTGGTTCTGCATAAAGTACTACGACCTACTCAGATACTCAGCTCCACAGGTTTTTCGTAGTTTCTCGTTCTCTTCTGGCGTCAGTTTGTGCGAGTACGCGTAAGGGAGAAGGAGCAACAATAACCATGCTATTGCCTAAACCGCCATTATTTAGCTCCATAAAACGATTTCAGCCATCCGAACACTTACTTGAAAGCTAGTGCATCTATTATTCTTAGAGAATCGAGTAATTGACATCATATCGCGTGAGACCTGAAACCATGCAACCACTAATGGTAATCACCGACCATCATCTAGGAATGAGGAGACATTTAGAGGAGTTACAAGGAAGCAGAGGGGCTAATAGCGAGGATTTATGCTCCTCAAGAAATCTACTTGTCAAATCGTGCTGGCCTGCTTACTGGTGAAAGCTGGTAAAACTAGAGGAAAATCCCAAAAAAAGAAAAGAAATGTAGGCGATAAAAATCAGCTTAGGCACCAGTAACCTGCGGGCTTTTCCAATGCGTTTCTTTATTTTTTTCTTCCTTCTCACAGTCGCATCTCGTCCTGCAACTCCTGCTAACTCCCGAATGTTGAGATCACGGTGTGGTGAGACGGTACGCTCTAACGCGCTTCGACGCGCACACCTACCCCTGTAACAGCCCGTCAGTGTTGTGGACGGGAGCGAAGTCATGTACGGGTCGATTGGCATGCGGCTGCAGCTAGTGTGTCTGGTAATTTAGAAGTAGGAGGGTACCAGAGAATGTGATCAGGCAAGCACACTCTTTTCTCAAAGCAATAGCTGAAGGCTCTGATTGATACCCGTCCATGGCTGCTTTCCCGTCTACAGCATTGCAATGATAGCGCGTTACAGCGCATCGCAGCGCGTCGTCGCGCATTATCGCGAAGTCCAACGTAGTTTCCTGAAAAGCTTAGCGAAATGGCACTAGCGTTACTGGGACGTCCCTTTTCCACTTTTCTTCCCTAAACTTATCGTTTTGACATGCACGCCAGGAGCTTGCAGGTGCTTGACAGTGATTGCAATGCTTAAGGGCGTTTACAAGGAAGCCTCGTATCCACATGTATGCAGTTTTCAGGTGCTGACAGGTGTTTGCACGTGTCCCCTCCTTCTACAAAGTTATCAGCGCCCTGTTTTATCAAATTGGTTGTCATACCAGAAAAGAGCGCTGCTTAAACTTGTTGCGAGTTGGACCAGTATTTGTGCAGGACGACGTTAACGAACAGGATGTGGAAGAATGGATGATATGTGAAAGTCTCTATGAAGCGGAAAGTCTCTGTCTTGAATGTCTTATTTTCTTGCAAAATCGTGAGCGCCCAGCATATTTGATTATTTCCCTCAGAGAACATCCGCGGCAGCAAGAGCGGAACATCAGGTCATCGACGAAGCCCAAAGTCCCAAGCAACAGCTTTTACCGAATGACTTGAGATTCCGAGTTTATCCTGTCCATGACATAACTTGGGCTGCATCTCAACTACATTCATGCAGAGCTGATCCATTCAGGTTACCTGGTCTGAGTGAATGCTCATCATGACGCTGGATTCCTGGATTTGCTGCCTCTCTCTCTTGGCGACGCAATCGTACGCTAGCGCGATCGATCGCTCCAACGCGCGACCGAGGCGCAGCCGTCGCGAAGTCTGAACGTTGCCTTAAAGAGGGTGTCCGTGAATACCCGACATGCGGAGGCCCTCCGATGCACACGGTGGCGGGTCAGCAGTTCCAGAGCATATTCCACTTTCTCCTCTCGAGAGTGCTTGTGAAGAGCACTACAGCTTAGCGGTGATAAGCTAGCACCGCCTCCCTCCAACTTTTTTGAGTGACCGTGGGGGAGACGGACAAGACATTCGCAATTTGTCGCGTCTTCGCGCGCAGTGTTTTCTGGCGGCAAATCCTCCATGTGCATTGGAGCAGCGAATCCCATACAAATTCAAACAGACACAAGACGACGGGCGATTTACAGTTTTCTCGTCCCTCTAGCACTCAAACCGAAATGGCCAAGGAGGACAACTCGTCTGTAGGGCGCGGCTTCGCTTGCCACACCCACCAGCACGGCATTTGAGGATTATCTTGTCTCGTAGACCTGCACCATGCTGTGCTTCTCTTTTCTACACAGCCTTTCGTTGCGCCTTTCGCTCTATAGTTGCCACATGGTCTCTCTCTCTCTCTCTCTCTCTCTCTCTCTCTCTCTCTCTCTCTCTCTCTCAAGACAAACTTCCCTAGACATTGATTGCAAGACCGTTAAACGGTTTGAGACCGATAATGAATATAGGATTTCAACCATCAAACCGGTGGGTCAGTGCTGACTTGACTACATTAGATACCACGATCATGCCTATCACTTCAGAATATAAGCTTTCACTAAAACAAGCAGCATCTCCTCGAGCCGGTATAGCTTGCCGCTTTAGAATCTTAGAAAGAGAAACCTTCAGTGGAAAAGCAGTAACGACTACAAAGGGAGAATCTGCATTATGGAGCAGATCTGCAAAAAAAAAAAAACATTCTCTGGTGTTGGTTAAGCATACCGATCTTAAACTATAGACAGGGGATATAGCACAGTTCGAAATCAAGACGAATTCCTTTATCCCCTTTCTAAATGCTTCCTGACTACATCAGCTTCAGCTAGGAGCATAGTAAATGCCGTAGGGAGGGAAAGAGATGACAACACTGGCAATCAAGAAAACATCAAAGCAGAATGCTAAGGTCATTGCTAATTTGAGCCTTGCATAATAAGGAAGTGCTCATTCCTTGCAAGAAATCAGAAGAGCAAGCTTAATCACCTGCATAATGGAACACGAACTAGAGGAGGCGAAAGGGTTGGACAATAGCTACCAGTTGAGACTTACCACCTTTTTCTCTGCTAGACGAATAAAATGAACCTTTCTTCTCAAGAAGGATTACCAAATGACCGCTACAATGTACACCTTGGTAACAGTCCAAACCCCTACAGTGATAAACCTTCTAGTTGCAGGAGCCTCATGCATCTATGATAGATCTCTGCCTGTGGCACCCCGACCAGGCTTCACCCCTGCGCCTTAATAACGCCCCCTGCAGCAGGTATATATTTAATCGAATGTTTTTTCAACGATTTACTTGTCATCATATAAAAGCCTGTTAGTATCATCGAAATTGATCGACCATGCATTATTTGATGAGGAGATCAATTCTTAGGCTGTTCCTGCCCATAAGAGGCGAGTTGGCCCAAACGAGTTCCCGTGGCGCTTACGGTGCAAACCCACTGGATAAGCCTGACTGGAGCTCTAGAACAATCGCGGGAGTCTGACCCCGATGCGGCACTAAGCACATGAAGCGCCTAATGAACTCTGTGCGCCGCCCCTATCATCCTAGGAGCGGGATGCTCGAAAAGTTACCCCTCTTCAGGCGCGGGATGTGTGGGACAAATGTCCTACCTGAATTTTCCGGAGCAAAAGCAACAACGTCTCTCATTATGTCTAGCTGTTGAGGTCACGATTGGGGACTCGACTCTACCCCACACCATGTTTTCCGGGCACCATGCTTGTCTATTCTGGTACCCAGAGCCCAATGTTCCAATCGACAGTCCAACAGCATCCAGGAACCGCCGCGCCTCTGCCGCACTGTGTGCCGCGCGCAACGTGTGCGGCCCCCATGCACCTTCTTCCCGACTTTTCGTCGAAATCTGCCATGGCTTCTATGTACAATGTTGAACTATTGCAAAGATGACTTATGAGTGATTAAGGCGAGCTTCTAGCAATACGTACACTTTTCAAGAACACCCGTATGTGAGCTTTTACTGGGTTCTTGTTGAAAATAGCAGCCCCACTGCGATGTTTTGATCATCTATCATGTTGACGATGTGTTTGTTACGGCTGACCCGCCAAACATCGGCTCTCGTAAGCTCTTTCTTATGGTCACATCAGAAAACTTTCATGTCGTCGTGATAGCGCCACTAGAGCACCAATAGAGTGTAATATCATTTCTGTGCTCATATCTTCTTAGGACGTGTTGGTTGTGCCTGTGAGTCGCTTTTGTTTATTTTTTTTTCGATTTGTGGTCTAGAGAGGGCCTAAAGTGTTTTCCTTTCAAGTTCACGTTTTTTTTCTAAGATTTTCACTGTGGACTTCATGAGCCTGATATTATCAGTTTACCCGAGCAGATTAGCTGAGAACTTGGAAACAATTACTAGGACATCTGCGGGAGCCCTTATAAAAAATTTGGATCGAACTAATTCAGGATCGAACACCTTGACAACTTACGCCACCTCCCACTCCTTGTTCTTTGCAGGGATCATGACTGTAATTATCGACGATATCGGAGGCGG
>MU942097.1:0-10050 GCA_036418165.1 Cooperia oncophora
TCTTTGCATCACTGTCATCTCTCAGGCAGCGTTCAGACCGCGATGGCGGCGCTTAATGCGTCGCTAGTGCTTGCGTACGATTGTGTAGCGCGACTGATTCGATCGCGCTCCAATGCAATAATAGACTAGACGGATGCTGACTCACAGCCATTTTCGCTTACTTTTCCTTCTTTCTCCTCCCGTTATTTCTCGCTTGTTTTTTCATCTTCCTACCACTATTTTTTGATCTGTTCTTAATGTTTGTCGGTTATTATGCTTGTGTACCTTTACATATTGAAATTTTCAGATACATTGGAATTTTTCGGATGGACGGCCGTGTTGAGTGCGCGCACTTTCTATATTTCTTAGGTGGGTTCTTCAGGTTCCTGTAGTTTTGGTTATATTTTCATTCATATCAATCATATTGTGTTTAGTTTGGTCAGGCAATTCAGCAGTTCAGCAAAAAATGGGAATGAAAAACATAATCGAAACTACAGGAAGCCTGAAAAATCCACAGGAATAGAGGGCGTGCACGCACTCAGCACGGCCGTCCATCCGAAAAATTCCAATGTATCAAAAATTTCAAAATGTTAAAGGTAAACAAGCATAATAACCGACAAATATTAGGAACACATCAAAGAAGCAGTGGCAGGAAGGTGGAGAAACAAGCGAGAAGCTAATGGGAGTAGAAAGAAGGAAAAAGAAAGCGAAAGCGGCTATGAGTTAGCTTCGTCCAGTCAATTTTTGCATTGGAGCGCGACCGAATCAGTCCGCTAAACAATCGTACGCTAGCACTAGCTACGCGATCGATCGCGCCCGGGCGCATCGATCGCCCGAGCGACCGAAGCGCCGCCGTCGCGAAGTCTGAACGTGCATTTTCTTATGGCTTACGTATGCTTTGTGTGGTTTATTCCGCATAT
This sequence comes from Cooperia oncophora, assembly GCA_036418165.1. Taxonomy (NCBI): domain Eukaryota; kingdom Metazoa; phylum Nematoda; class Chromadorea; order Rhabditida; family Trichostrongylidae; genus Cooperia; species Cooperia oncophora. The sequence goes on from MU942097.1 coordinate 900, forward strand.
TATCGTTTTGCATGTTTAATTACAAAAGCTTGAGATATCTTGCTTGGACCGTGCCGGTGTTTCGGTGCTGGACGTACCGGAGTATTGAATTTGGCATCTTGGGCATACATCCTTATTCCGCGTGGCAGTGCTCTAGAGTATTGGGCTAGTGGCTATACTGACATACACGTCAGAGTAAAGTTACATATGTCACTACTTATATGAGAGTACGAATGTTCAGTCTACGTTCACCTGCTGAGATCCTGATATTTGAGTCATAATGATATCAATATGGTTGCAATGATTGAGAGGATTTTTCCGTGTAACTTTATTGCTGTCAGTTACACACCAATAATCGCACCCCTGTATAACCTGTTCGATTCAACTTCTCACTATCGCTGCGACGCGCGCTATGAGCTGGATGACACTCGTGTTCCAGCGTTCCTTAGCATGCCGTATCACATGTTATCACTTTCCATCACTCAGCATCAGCATCCCGAATGCATCCCTCTCCTGGTTCGAGAGGAGCGGCTCCAGATTTACCGCCTCTCATCGGAAATCATATCAGATTGCTATCGGCAGCAGAGTGTAAAACGTTTGACACTCAGCAGAGGGTTTGTCAACTCGGCCTACCAGCTGAACTCTATGTACCTCTCTCCCCCCCCCCCCAAAAGAAAAACCGACGCTCATACTCATAACATTGAGTCGCTCTGGCAAGGACGTGAGCAACGGGGTTACGGAACGAGAAACTCCCGTTACGTGTACTTATGCGAGCTTTTGTGGAGAAAGTACAACGGAAATCCATAAGAGGCTTGTTCAAGCTCAAAGGGGGACAAAGTTACAGCTAACCATGCTGAACAAGTTGACCGCTTTGCGTTAACAGATCCTCTGTTGCCGTCTTTAGACCTCTATCAACTGATTTTGAATGTAAGGTAAGAATAAAAATAGATGCAGTATTCACAGCGTATTCGTAGTCAGCGAGAGCTCACCAAGTAAACCCCGTAAGCGAGTTTTAACGGATTGTATGACAGACTGATCCACCCATGAGACGTCTAATGGCCAGAAAAATGAATATAACATTGGTTGTTGGACGTAGAACAACTAATAGGGAAGAAGTTCCAGCGGGAAAAACTGAGGTTATAATAGTGGGGCAGTGCAAAGGCGGTTCATTGAAGGGTTTTAATTATCGCTGTGACAGCACGTATGGCAAAAGATATGTTGCACGGATGTAAAATGATGCAGCGATAAAAATACACTCATTACTTCGACTCACCTTTGATAATGCCATCGAATCTGTGCCTTTACAACCAAATACACGCTGGAAATGAGTGCTTTGTGAGAATGCCGTATTAATTTGAGAGATCGTCAAAGGGTTCTGAAAGAGCTTTCCTGAAAGACAATGTCAACAATATGGAATGCATAACAGAAAAAATTGCCTTGTCGGAGCAATCCAAGAGTGAACTCCGCGTGTAGAATGTCCGTTTTTCTCTGTTATCCTTCTAGACCGAAACAAAAAGTAATCGACAAGCAATATGTAAAAGCAGTAGTCATGGGTCGCACAACATTTCCAAACGAGAAAGCTTTGCAAAAAGCAAATGACCGAAAGCGCTGACAAAACAAAGCAACACCTGGAGTTTTTCCAGTGCAGGAAACACCACTCGTAAAGCCACAGTGTTGTACATCAAGTCGCTTTCTATGGTATGACATTTGGCCTGTAAATTGCATTTGCCGGAATTGAGATTTCTCCGAATACCTTGGACAAGTACACACGCACATATTCATCCTTTAGTTCTGCGCTAGCTCTTGATGTCACATTGAGTGTTGATTTTGAGAGTGCTTCCTGGGCCTCGCTCGACTTGAGGACAGAGAGCGTGAAGACAGTGACATCCCGATAGTTTTTCACGAATTCTCTTATCTAGAAAAAAGAGGAATATGTATGTGAGGACAAGAGCTATGTTTCAGTGTATCGCTAGAAATCTGTTCCTTTTTTATATTGTCGTATAAAAAACAATTCTCAGCGCTGCTCGAATTTTGAAACCAAGGTGAGCGGCAGTCCAACAGAGATCCCCGCGGGCTGGTGTCAAAGCTATATGTTACCTACGTACCTCATACTGCCCCAATGCATGACTGTGCTGTCTCATAACATGCCGATGAGTACAAAATCTCGTCTTACGAGGCTTGGAATCGTCACAAAATACGCCCTTGCCGCACGATCTTCTGAATTCCTTTGAGGCAGTGGCCCAGATAATTTTATCTTTTACACAAAAGGGAGTGTAGGCGCTCTGTAGTACAACAGTAAGGCAAAAACGGGATGAAACGTCCAAAAAGGCCCAAAATGAAGCTCTTATTAACCTCCCTCATCAGTTAGTGAACCAACCTACCCCTGACCATGAGATAAATGAGTGGCGGTCAAAGATCAATGTGAAAAAATCAGTGCGACTGCACAGAAAGTATGGAAACATTATTTCAAGCAGCGGGACACACTAATAGGCATCTTCGCGAAGCTGCTGTCAAACATTCGCGAAGAAAGTGAAAAAGCCAAACAAGTAAAACAAGTCTGAAACTGCACAACGGGCACCGCCTGCAAATAATTTCGCACTCTGCTAAAGAAAGATGTTCCAATTCACCACTAAGAACTAAGACTCTTCAGAAGGAGCCTTGAAGAAGGGAAAACCGACACTGACATTTACGGCTATTGTGGCACAGTCGAAAACAACTGATCCGTATGCCTTACTTCACTGCCTGATCAAGTCTGCCGATTTCTTGGCGTTGTTGAGAAAGAGCGATGTGGTATATTAACGCTTTGTTAGGATGCCTCATAGACCGCCTTCATCTGAAAACTATATGTAAGCTCCTTCTCAGGAGCCGAATTCTTTGGTGAGTGATTGGCGTGCTCAATCTTACGTGTCCTAGGCGCATTTATCATTCCCTTTCCTTTGTATACCAATAGGTACCTCATCTTTGGACCGACCTCTTTCCACATTAATGCAGATGGATGAGATAGCCCACCAGCTGCAACAGCGCGCCTTTTTTTTCTTTAAAAGGCACGAAAAACCGTCGGTTTGACGGGCAGCGGTCAACATCATGTTAAAAAAAAATTGCCCGTACTCCCCTTCCCTTTGAAAGTCGTTCTTCTCTGTAGCTGTCAATAGCGACCTTCCTCTCTTTGATGCAAAATAAGAGAGTTGACATGAAAGAGCAAGAAAGAAACTATTTAATTCTTATCCCGAAAGGGCAATCTACTGCATTGCCTTTCTTCAGCCAGCGTCAATCTGTCAGACCTCAAAAACACGCTGTCACTGTTTTACCGTAAAGCCTTTCTGAACTACGTCTCTCGTAAACTTCCATACCAGAATACAACATTTCACAGGGGATAGAGCCATTTCTAGGTCTCTCGCAAAGCTTCCACCTAACAGTACCAACAAACTTATACAAAAGAGTTTTACCGAATATTGGTGCGGAAATTTGTGCGCTCGCCATAACTTGAACATTCAGGTTCTACTAGTCTGGTGCGCTACCCGCATCTACTTGATAGTTAGGGCTAGTCTATGCCTAAGCATCCGCCTTGTATAATAATGAAGCTGTACATTTCAGAATGCAAGGCTATGAGATTTTCTTGCATTTCATTTAAAACCGAAAGCCCGCAAGCATTCGCCCACCACATATAGCGAAGGCTGGCTCGTATATGGCAGGACGAAGCCTGCTGTGGCAAACTCGGATAGTGAAGAAAAAAGCAGGGAAAAGCATGCCAACTGCCCTAGATATAACCCTATTTCGATCACAGTTTGTGCGCGCCCAATGAACACCATCTCCCACACTACGCCCTCTTCTGCACAAATTGAGTGTCCCCATAAAGGTACTCACACCTTACAAGACTATTTCTCATGCTTTTCTTAGCAGCTTCGTTTTCATGAAAGGCGGCCTTCCTAGTGGGATCTGGGCGGATCACTGGAGAGAAGGAGAAACCACTGAAACCTATATCGCGCCAATAGCGCCTCCCCCTTAAACTGTTTTGCCGCGCAAAACCGCGCTACCAAGCGTTGGCCTCCCGCGGGACCACACTACCTGCCTGCCCATATTCTCAACTTGTCTTTTATACCTGATCGCATGACCGTGCCTTCATAGTGTCGTGCTGTCGTCGCTATTATCATCTAATGAATTATGCAAATAAAAATGCTTTGTTCTCATCTCACGTCCTTTGCTTGGCATTTGTCGCCACTGAACTGCCCTCCTGAATGACAAATCGCGATTCCAAAAGCAACTTCTAAAACTTGCTCTCGAGTATTCTCTGTGCGTCATGCTCAACCCTCAACGCGCTTCACATTACTGCCCAAAAGATAGGGATATCTCAGAGCACATATCGGGCTTTTACCCTTTATTTTAGTTCTTCTTGCTTTCGCTTGATACCAGTTCTTATCTTGCTAGGCATCTCGCCACAATAACAGCTGCAATCAGATTACCTTGTATAGTCATTTTGCAGGCTTTTCTTGGCTTTCCTTCCTGTACAAGAGCGTTATTCGTGTGCGCTGTGAAAGCTTCCTCCACCTGCTGCTCGACTGTAGTGTTTGCGAGAATAACTGGAGGTGCAAAAAACTCTGGAAAGTGGTAGAAGTTGGCTGAATTCAGGAAAGTGCAGCTAGGCATGGTGCAAACCGGAATCGATTTCTGCTCAACGATGTCCCATACAACCTCATACGACTTTCGCCCACATCCATTCAAGCCTTTCCAATCTCTTTAGCTCGGGGATCTGATTTATTGGGATGAGGATTCTCTTAAATATAAGACTGACATTATTGCCACAAATATCCATTATCATCATCTAAATGGCATTAGTTTGTTATTATGTTTAGAACCAAGATGCGTAAATCTAAAAGCAAAAAAGCTGCCTTACCCTGAAAGCATTACTATCCTCAGATACTCACTACTGTTGCTTACTACTTCACAATAACTGTACTTTTACTTCCTTACTTGCCATGTGATTTCGAAAGGGAACTGACCAGCAAAGCATCGTTTGTGGTATTCAGAAGAAAGAGAGCGTAGGCGGGTCTAACGTAAACCCGGTCATTCACGACGCTCACGTTGAGACTTCGGAGATCATGAAGGAACTGAGCCAACCTGGTTGGCATTGGTATTGCACCTGTTGCAACTCCCCATGCACGAGCTAGGCAGAACGCCTTCTCGCGGTTATCGATACCCATTATCCTAAAAAAGAAGAAGAGTGAGTAATAACTGAAGACGATTCACGATGCAGCTGGTCACCCACCAGTTCTCTGTGCAGTTAAGATAGTCTCTGGCAACGAAGTAGAGGTGCTCAGCAACGAAAAACTTGTGGGTTCTCATTGGCATTTCTAACTCAACTCGAGCTGCTCGTGTGTACCACATCGCCAGGTGTTCCGGATTGTCGGAAGTTGTACTCTTGAACATTACTACTCATTTCAAAGACTACTATAAAAGATAACAGTTTCCTATCAAAAGCAAAGGAACTGTCCTCTGACTGTATGAGGAAAAAGCGAGAGCCTCCTGAGACCCCGATCATGTTGGAACACCTCAGAATTGCAACTTTTTATCATAACATGTACTTACGTTGATGAAGTCCAAATATTCCTGCCGTATTGTCTCAAAAAACTCTCTCGTACGCTGGAACGCTTCGTTAATGCGAGGATTCTTCTTTCTAATATTCTCGAAGGCGACGACGTCTCGGACTTTTTTGATAACATCCACCAATTGCTCTATTGACTGAAACAAACAAAGTGAACATTCGTACCTCTGGGTAGAGAGGCGAAGGAAAATTTTTCGAGTTTGCTCCAATTTCCGAAAACAAAAAAATCAGGTATAGTCGTTTCCGCTGCGTTTGCTGGGCGCGAGTCGGGATGAGGGGGCTAGGCTTGGCGCGACATCATCCATTTCCCACTAGATGGGGACAGGGTACAGCATCGTGATGTGTGAAATGGTGGTACCAGTACGGGGAGGTGGGTATATAGCCAATGCCAAGCGAGAAAGTTTCGCAGGTTTTCCCCATTTTCTTACCACTTTTCTCAAATTCCCTAAAAATTTCAGTAATATTCTCCAAAAATTTGCTGTCGAGCGGAGTTATGGTACGCATGAAACAGGAAAAAGTACGCGAAAAATCAAGAAATTTTTCCCCAACGCAGCGAATTTCTGTCAAACCGGTTCTGTCTGTCATTTCTGGCGACCGCAATCGGTGGAAGACAGGCTGGCACCGCGCTAACCCCTCCCCCACGCCCCAACATCTGCCGCGAAAACGACTAGAGCAAGTGTCATTTTGAAACCGAGGAGAACTAAGTTCTGAGCTGAGACGGGCACGACTCCTCGATACTAGTGGATTTTGCCAAATGAAGGGGTTTTCTGTATCCGCAGGAATATTCGCACCGAGGTTTTCTAGACAAACGGGATGTATGCATGAGAAGCATCTCTCTGGCTAAGAGCCAATCGTAAGAGCTCGTTCAGACTTCGCGATCTGCGCATATCCGGATCGCTGCGATCGCCTGTGATCGCGCGATCCTTGCACTACTGTGGGTGAAATTCACACGGGAGGGAAGGGTCATGTTTTTTCATGTTTTTTGTTCCTGTTCACTTTTCCTGTTCATTTTTTCTTTTCCTTCTTTCTTCCTTCGTGTTCATAAGGCCTTTTTATGTTAAGGAAACGTTTCGAAATAACTTTGATTTGTGTTTCTTTGTATTCCCTCTCAATTTTTTTTTCAGATTCGGATTCTGCAATGTAATGTTGGCGCTGTAGGGGTGAGTTTTTCTTCTTTCTTTTGTTGCTATAGTTTTTTGATGTTCTATTTTCTCTTTCATGTTCTTTTGTATGGCCCTTTTTCACTATTTCGGCAATTCCCCGTGGGGTGTGTCATTAGGTCCGCGCGGGGCACTACGTCTCTTCATGGGGCATTACGTCTCTCTGTGTCCGCCGCCACGCTGTGGAAGGGGGCGTGGCGGCGGACACAGAGAGACGTAATGCCCCATGAAGAGACGTAGTGCCCCGCGCGGACCTAATGACACACCCTGCCAGAATGCTCGGGGTGGGCCGGAGATGTCGTAGAAAAATTTTGGGGAAGAAATGAAATTTTAAAGAGAAGTAGGCGGAGCCAGGGGGGGGCTTGTAGGATATGAAAGAGGGTGTGGCGGCGAACATAATAACAGAGTGGGACGTAGTGCCCCAGAGCGGACCTAATGACACACCCCACGGGGAATTGCCGAAATAGTGAAAAAGGGCCATACAAAAGAACATGAAAGAGAAAATAGAACATCAAAAAACTATAGCAACAAAAGAAAGAAGAAAAACTCACCCCTATCAGGCGATTCGCCGAGCCAACATTACATTGCAGAAACCGAATCTGAAAAAAAAATTTGAGAGGGAATACAAAGAAACAAATCAAAGTTATTTTGAAACGTTCCTTAACATAAAAAGGCCTTATGAACACGAAGGAAGAAAGAAGGAAAAGAAATAATAAACAGGAAAAGTGAACAGTAACAAAAAACATGAAAAAACATGACCCTTCCCTCCCGGTGTGAATTTCACCCACAGTAGTGCAAGGATCGCGCGATCACAGCGATCGCGCGATCCGGATCGCGCGATCGCGAAGTCTGACGCCTCTAAGGTAAGAGACAAAATATAATTTTTTCCAAATAAATCAGGCTCGAAAACGCGTGGACCGTTGTTTTCATAGAGATGCTGAAATACTGCTCGTTTCTAAAGTTTCGGCATTCGCAAGCAGGAAATCACAGGAAGAAAAAATGATGAATAAATTAGCACCTGAAGAACATTTGAGTTGCCAGTCTTGTTCGATGGAGATGAAGGGTGTGTCAGGCGGGGATGCGTTCGGCGCAGCATCAAACCTTCACCAGTTGTGGTCTCTTACCCGCTCTCGACCGGCCGCTGGAGCGGGTAAGAGACCACAGTTGGTGGGGAACGATGGCACGACTATATTATTCAACCCTGCCGCTGCTCGCTTCAACAACTGCTGGAAAACGGGTTTGGCTCCGCTCCAAACCCATCTCGCCTGGCATGTCCTTTCATCTGTAGCAAATGAGACTCCCCGATTAAGATTTATACAAGGAGTTCTTGGATTTTTTAGAATCACCTCTCTGTGATCGTCTAGCACAATTTCAGCGATGGTGTTCACCATCTCAGAGCAACTTGATTGCCCGATAGAGGAAGCCTCTCCAATCTCCTCAATCGCGGCTCGGAAGTAGTCTTCGACGAACGTCACATTTTCACACCTGCACTAAAGTCAGCATAACAATACAGCTCCGCAGGTACAAGTAAGGAGAGACCGTACCTTTTCGCCAGCTGGGAGCGGAACGACTCCTCGTCTATCGTCGGCAATGTCGTCTCGAGATTGGCCTGCAATTCTTGCTCAGTCGCTTTCTCACGAACGCATTCTACGAACAAGAAGCACGCACAAACATTTGATTCAAATTTGCAGGAAGAAGTTTCACTTCTTCGTCCAGCATCTGATTGAACTCCTCCAAAGCGTGCTCCCGTGGGTTATTCGGTTTCGCAGATGCGCACGCATAGCTGTAGAAGTCGTTGCACGCTGTAGAGAGGTCTCTAAAAAGAGTTAATGAGCGGACTCAAGACAAGAATTCTAGAAAAGATGCAATCACCCCGTCAGGCAAAAAAATGTCAATCGCTCTCTGATTCCTTTTGAATTACATATGCTGCTGTCACAGACATGTGTAGGTGAATCCCCCTTCCCCTGGCACGCCCCAACGTCTGCAGCGGAATGAACTACAGTAAGTGTCAACTTGAAAATGAGGCCAACTACGTTCTTCAACCATGCCTGCAGGGCCTTCATCTGAGCTCTTCTCTTCCTTTTTTCTACAGAGGGAAAGGATAACCTACCTTCCGTCCACATCCCTCTTCTGGCAGCGCCACGCTTCCGCTTTCATCTAGAGATGTAATAATTTTCAAATACTATTGGGGATTCACAAATTGGTATACAAGGATCTTACTTAGCCGATGGAAAATTCAATACTACACCATCTCCCGATCGCGAATTTCGGAAGACCTGATCAGCTAGGATGAGAGTCGGTTCGGCGCTGTGCAAGAAGAACGGAATCGAACGCGCATGATCGAGCTGATAGGTATTCCGAATTCGAAACAGCGTTAAGCTGAAGGATGTCAGCAAGACAATCAGCAGTTCAA
>MU942104.1:0-18451 GCA_036418165.1 Cooperia oncophora
AAATCATGCGAAAGTTTTGGGCGAGTTTCCCGTTGGCATCGTGCCAATAATCGCTGCGGTGGATATGGCTGCATGTACGGGGGGGGGGTGGGCAAAAAAGGACACTTCGGCCGAGTCACATATCAGTAAAGTTTTCGCAGCCCAGACAGAAGACGTGGATACGAGTACCAGGGCGGAAGATACCCAAGATGTTCCTCGATATCGTAGCCTGATTGGAGAAGGCCTATGGAATTCATGTCACCTCCAAACAGCTGCGGAACTTCTTGAATGGAGTCACCCATGGATAGCTACCTGGAGACCAGTACTCTTGATCTGCAAGACCTCCAACATCGAGCAGCTCCGACAACGTCGCTACGGTCCTGGACATCATCATCTTCACTGCAGTGGCCTAGCCGGGGGTTGATGGTATGGAGTGGAATGTTCCTGAAATGGGAAGACCGATATCTTCTTCGTGGACCCCGGTCTGGAAAGTGAACGCTGATGGTCACATCGACCAACTCGAGGAGAATATCCTGCCTTCATGTCGTCACCCGTACCATCTTGGAAACTTCGTACTGCTACAGGATCGGGTTCCAGCACATGGAATCGAAAAATTCCCGCCTACCTGGGCGTTGAGTACCTGAAAAAGACGGAACATCCAAGTGTGTCACCTGACCTAAACCCTCTCGATTAGCGGGTCTGGGTGGAGCTCAACAAGGGCCTACAACGGTGGAGAAATCAACGAAATCGCTGATCTCGGGCACCACATCGCGGTCGCGTGCCAGAATCTGTCGATGGCGCTCGTCCAGAAGGCTCTGACGGGGTATCATGATAGTGAACAATGTGCTGTTGAATACGGTGGTGGAAATGTCCAATCAGAATTCAATAAAATGTAATTTATATCGCCTTGAAAATCGAGGAGGAAAAGTGCTTTTTTGTCTCACCCCCTCATGTATGCACTCATATGTGCATGCAGCACCGCAGCTCCTATAATACATATCCCTTCGCTTCATACTGTACTTCGCAAATGGCCTGTATCTACCGTGGCGGTTACTGGCACGATGCCAACGGGGAACTCGTCCAAAATTGCTATATGAGCCATTAAGAACCAAGGCTGCTCTCCGCAGGTTTTTTACCGTTTCACTTCGTTTTTTTCGCCTTTCCCCCTAATCCTACTAGTCTCGGGTGTACACTGTTCATCTCAATTTTTCTTGAGGTTTGGAAGATGTGGAATTTTACGCTGCACGCCCCCTTGCCCCTCAACAGCAGTAGCGCTCGTAAGAATCCTTCAGATAGTCTAATGAAAGAGTTTGATTTGACAAAACAGTAAGACTTTCCAATAAAAACGCCACGAGCCAGGAGAAAAGCGATGCTCTGGCAAAAATCTGCCCTTTATCTTCGCTCAGAAGCTTATATCTCTAATTTAGGTATTGCTTGTTTGCTTGCTTATCGGGTAGATTAGACCGCATTAGCTGAGATTTCCTCTCGACTTTAGCACTTTGTAATTCTCACGTCATTTTTCGAGAAGGTGACGTTTCAGTTAGGAAAGAAAAACCCTCGATAGGCTGCACTGATGTGATTGCTTTTTCACTGAAAAACAAACCTTGTTCCTACGAATTACTGCCATTTCATCGGAATTCTCAGCATAAGAACAAGGTGGAACAGGTAGATCTAATGCTCATAGGAAACACAACATTTCCCTTCCCTTCTGTCTGCTATTTGGCTAGCTTGCGCATGCACTTCATATCCTGGGGGCAGGATAACACGGTGCACACTTCTGTTGAGCAGGGTGCTAAACTCGTTTTTCATGGAATATTTCCAATTGAGACAGCTTTTGCCTTGCGCTAAACAGAGAAATAGTTACATTTGTTTGTTCGAGAATAGCAACAACTAACCGGAAGCGCAAATGTCGCCAGGTTCAATGAAGTACACAGCCACGCCCCTCTTGACTTCGGGGTATGAACCTAGACCAAACAAGCCTTCTACCCTTAATGAACGGTATATTTGCCCTAGGTTCCGTCTGAAAGATAAGACACTGACATGTACAGTGCCTAGCCCCGCAAGTCAGCGGACATGCAGGGCCATCTAGCATTTAATGAGCCACGGCGATTTTGGATGGATCTAGAATGCGTGCTCGAAAAGGAAATATTAACGGCGGGGCTTTTTGAGCTTTGTGATAATATTCCTTTTCCAATTTGAGCAATACATCATAATTCAAGTAATGATCAGTTGGTCGACAGGTATAAGAGCACATCATCGACGACGACGGATTTATCGTAAAGGAACGGGAGCCATCTTTTCTCAGTTCTTAACAGTGAAATTATTTTGAAGAATTTTGCTTTCACTTTTTTCAAGTCTGCTATGCCCTCAGTAATCAGGGGGAAAGAGAAAAAAGTTAGTTCGAGAACTTCCCTCATTCGAGATGGAGTACCCTGGCTATTATAGAAGGCCTAGCATAGGTCTGAGGAGTACGAGTATCTTAATTTTTTCAGCTTTCTGCTCATTTTTAAGTTCATAAAATGGACATAGTTCTCGCAGAACAAGCGCAAAGAAGTGGAATGTAAAGAAAGAGTTAGGTACGTGAGTAAGCAGAAAAATAAATAATCAATGTAGCAAAGTGAAATGGAAAAAAGGCGGCGTTCAATTGCGAAAAACTACAAATCATTACGAAAAAACGCAAAACCGCTACTCGCTTGTCGTGAAAGGGCTTAGAATGTCCGAGAAGGCTATGAACGCAAAAATGTGCAAAAGGGCAAAACGGCCACGTGGGACCTCTCAGAAGCCGGTGGTATGTCATTCATCTTAACAATACCCCCTTCCGAAAGTGCTTGCAAGGACTCAATCGAATGAGGTGAAATATACGTTAGTCACCTGAAGAGGAATGGAGACGAGCACAAAGAGGCGACAAACTGACGACGACGACGGCGGCGAAAACACTCCCGACTCTTGCCAAAGCGATAACAGTTACGGTAATTGCACGTGCGGAAAGCTATTAGGGATAGCGTATAAAAATGGGATTCGCAGCAAAGTTGGAACCTTCTGATAATCTGCAGAAGAGCTCTTCAAATGAGTTTCGTCCTATACCAGAATGGAAAGCGGAGAAACCTGCACGTCATAGGGTACTCCAGGATCCTATCCCATTTGGAATTAATTTATTTTCTGAGGTATAAAGCGTACTTCTTTGCAAGGCCGCAGATTTGCACGTGAGCACTTAGAACCCCGTAGATCCAGCAGCAGCTGCTTTTGCTTTTGCCCTTTTACCCACTTTACGATCAGCGCGACGAGAGGACTGCGTTTCTTCAAAACTCATGAGCGACAAGAAACTACTGGCAAAGTTAATGGTAATAACGATTATATAACAGTATCTATCCAAACCTACTTCTCCCCGATTTCCCCTACTTGTTGAAGGCGAAAAGATTTGTTGAGGAATTGTTGTAGCTCTGGAAGGAATGAGGTGAAGGTGTAGATGCATGCTGCGTGAGGGATATCGCGCAGGAAATCTTTGCAAGTCGTACTATGGAACGGGAATTCGTGATAGGGACCTTGGTCACATTTACACGTTCCCTATTCAGCAAGGAGCTTGAATTTTTCCAGTACCAACTAGCGCTCTGCAACGTAGCGACCAAAGGTGAGCATGATTGTGCTGAGCGAAAAAATGGCCAGGAAAATTGCCCCCTTTGAACATTCGCTAAATAATTCAGGAAGGAGTCACCTTTATGCGTTCATCAAGGCCCGTGGCAGTGAATGTGGTACCGCACTCTCACTCTCCATTTAAAATGTAGAGGTTCATTGAACATATGGAACATAAAATGAATTACAAGGGCCAGGCGATGCACGAATCGGTGATTTTATCCTCACAGACGAATTTGGCACCGCATTCGCTGTCTCGAGACGGTAGAAGGCCTAACTAGCAAGCCGGTAGCCGCTCGAGAACCTGAACGCCATAAGAGACACGCGGTGGAAGTGAGCCACGCACTGCACCACATCTCCGTAAAGGTTACTGTTAGAAAATCAAATACTGAAAGCTGAGAAACGAATATGTTGGATACAACACGTATTTGGTTCCATTCTGATTGCAAAGATAATGAATGCCCTGTGGCAATCATTGGCCACTCTCCGGCGACCTGTAAGAGGTTCCTCCATGACTCATATTGGTTTTTCCTAACATTCTCCACGAAGTTATTCAATTAAAATAATTAATAGCTGAATGACTGTAATGATTAGACGACCCTACAAGCATGAAAGTTCTGGGTTTCTTGGAATGGCGGTCAACCGCTTGAGGCGATGCGATGAAAATAGCGCCGCAGGTGACAAATTATGCAGAAATTAGCCCCACGACTAAACTGGCTCTCATCATGAAAAATTTGCAGTACAAGAAAATCAATTAGATAGAAGAATTTTCAGGGCGACACCTCGACGAGGCTGTCGAGGTGTCGCCTGAAGCCCGTACCCGCCTGGGCGAGGTGGACATCTACTATGTGAAGGGGTTCAACTAATCTCTGTCACTCCTCAAAATGTGGTATATTATTTGGCAAAAAGGGACGAGAAGTATCCAGTAGATCACTCCAGAAGACTGCTTCCCATGAGCACGTAGTAAAAATAGGTGGCGATGGAGTAATAAGTCCCGTACGTCGACATCGTCAACAGTGAAGATTCGATTCCGATGAATAGCTCATCAAGGCTCGTTTTGACGGCTGAATTTTCAAAATGCTAAACAAATTAGGCTCAATGCCACGAAATTATAGCCATCAAAATTGTTTACTACCACAAGCCAACATGGTGTTGGCTCCAAAACGGAGAAGAGGAACCCAGAAGTCATCAGATTCTTCCTGGTAATAAGAACGAACTTTTTTTATTTATTTATTGTTCGAGTCATATTCAGCCACTCCCAAAATATCTCAAGTTCATATTGGTTTCTTAGTTATTGGCTCACTGCCAACTACAAAACTGATACTCAGAGGAGCCCGTTGTTCCTGGGACTTTCTGGGGTGTAAGACGCACTTACTCGCATGATCGCCACGAGGCGCGCTGAACGTTGCCTAACACAGCAATGCCTTGTTCACCTATTTTCGCGTATTCTGATCTTCTATTTCCCTTACAAAAATGTATTATTTGATATAGGCCACTTATTATTCGCAATAGGTTGCACAAATGCTGTCATGGTCCCCAGAAACAATAGGGCGTGTGACGAAGCGTCGACTGGAGCGCTGCCAAGATGGCCTTCCTGCGATTGGTGCAATGCAAGAGTTCTACAGTTGGTGCTATCCAGGAGTTTGCTCTGGCAATGATCCAATTCACACCCCCCCCCCCTCACACGCCCCCATATTTCGCGGAGATTATGCCTAGATAAGAACCAACAAAAAATAAGCAAAGGACAGCCAGAACAATATTGACGGCGTTCGAGGCAAAGGTGCACCTTAGAAGGACAGAGTTACTTCTTGTGCACGCCATACCTTGGACCTCAGCAAAGGGGTCGTATTAGTCGCTGGAAGGGAGGGGGTCGTACTTGCATTTGAGTCAAACTTTTTCAGTTGCAGACCTTCCTCTTTTCCCCGTCCCACTACATACGTACAACCCTGACCTCGACGGCGATTTTTTTGGGGAAAACTGGAATTTTCCGAAAACGAGAAGAGGTAGGAGGCTGAGGAAATTCAGAAAGATGTTTGGTAGGGAGTGGTGGGCTGGGAAAGGAAGAAGTGCCGTATTTTACAAAAATCTGCCTACACGGTAGGACGGTCCTATTTTGTATCCCAAGAATTTGTTATTCATTAGAGTTGATATTATTCTAATCTACTCTATTTTATTCTATTCTTTTTATTCTATTCTATCTATTCTATTCCACTCTATTCTATTCTATTCTGTTCTATTCTATTCTATTCTATTCTACGTCCTATTTTATTCTATTCTATTCTATTTTATTCTTACTTATTTTACATATATTTTCTTTCTTTCCTTCTTCACACGGACGAAATTCTGAGTCGTAAATTTCTTTCGAATAATAAGTGTATAATATAACTGTGATCAACTTGGTGTAATTGTGAAGGATACAGTTGAGTGGACACAAGGAGAGCAAACGAAATAATTGCTTCGGTAAAAAAAGGCAAAATAATTGGACCAATAAAAAATTCTGAGAATGTTCCCAAAGACAGAAACTACACGGCGTGAGCCCCGTGACTATTCGACAAACTTCTCTGAAACACAGTCATCGAATTCTTTTACAGTCTCCAAGTTAGCAATTCTATAGGATTGTGTTGGTGGTGTGGTACCAAGTGGCGCCACCTATCACGGACGCAGTCTGGGGATCAAATCCCTGAGGAGCTCCTGCTCGGACCAGCTAAGCCTTCCATCGTACCTCCAGCAAGCCTGCTATTATAGCAGGGCATATCGTACGTTGGCGATCCCCAGCGAGGGTGTCGCATTTACTCGCTGAGGGAGGAACTCGAACAGGGAGGAGATTTTATGGAGGTTCGCAATTGGTGGAAATTTTCCCAATCGGCGCCCTTTAATAGATTCCTGAGGGAGAAAAAACGCCCCCTACAGCTTTCCGACCTTCCCCCCCTCCCACCAGCAGTCACCGTGCAGGCTTAATCGCGTTCAATGTGCCACTATGACTCAGAATGTAAAAAATTGGGTGACACACCCGGAAAAAATATTGATCGATGCTAATTCTTCAGCCTTCATCCTTACACCCTTTGTACTCCATCTTTTTACCCTCCCTAGGCGACATGACACCCAAAAAGATTGGAGTGCTTCCGCGACATGACTAATAGGATTCTTAGTCAAGTAACAGATATGTCAAAGTACAAAATTGATAGAGAGATAGTCACGAGGGTGGAGGGAGAAGAAGATGGAGCACAATTAACCTAAAAGCCTACACATTTTCGCGCCTTCTTCAACCCCCCACAAAGATTATCCTTTTCAGGGATTTCCAAGCTATGACGGGAAATAAGGCAGTGGCAAGAGGCATCACATTACATCTTTCTAGAAAGAAGGCTCTCATTCAGGACATTCACGTTCCATTTAAGGCCCATCGTTATTGAGTAAAATACAACGGTGGTCACGTTTGGGCTTAGGAAGTTTTTTTCCAAATTATCTTCCACGCGTGCTATTTAATTGCCCTTAAAATATAGCCCAAGTATTTGGCGCGGCAAATCTACTAGCAAGACGGTATGGACGTCAGGAGGGGCACATAGCGCGTTGGATCTCCGGTGGGCAACGCATTTGGGCGCTGTAGGGAGAAGAGTCGTACTCGCCTTCGAGAAAAATTTTCACAGCTGTGGACCTTCTCGGTTTTTTCTGGTTCAAGTACGCTGAAACCCCCGCACTCTCCCGACGGAACGTTTTCGAGGAAAAAGGGACCAGTCATGTGGAAACTGCAACTGAAAACATGTGGTCGAAAGTTGAGAAAGTTCAGTGCTAAGGCAGGTAGAAATGGGAAAGAACTGCAAAGGGAGCCGTATTCGAGGAGGAGTGGGGAGCGGTCGAATTGAGTAAAAATTTGCTCCTAAGGAAAATCGTGCCCTGAGGTAGGTTATGGAAGCCGGTTGAAGGAGGGAAGTTGGAAGGGGGGGGGGTCGCCTTTACGTCCCAGCGTCTGCAGCGAAAACGGCTAAATGGGTGCGGACTCCATAATGAAAGCGAAAGTTCGTACCTAGCTTACCAATGAAGAGAAAAATGAAGGAACTTTCAAAAACGCCCTCAATAACACATCCAGTGGGCGCTCATATGAACATGAATCCTTAACGAGGGCTAAAGTGAGGAGTCGAAAGGGCAGCAAAGAGGGTGTGACAGAGGACGAGATTTCAACTCCGGCATTTTAGGGGGGGGACGCCCACTTGTTTTCGAATAGCGAAGCTTGTAAATCCCTCTTGCTTGCGGAATATTCTATCTCATTTACCCTTTGTTTGTTGGATATTCCGGTGAGTGACGTTCATTGACCCCCTACAAACTATGGAGCCATGTGCAAATGACAGCTCCACTTCTACTGGGCAAAGAGCTTTGAACAATGAAAGGCTAGGGGTAGTGCTGCATATGGGAAGTGCACACGAAGGGTTTCAGTCCAAGGAAAGTCTGTGAAACACATGGCAAAAGTACTTGCTTGAAGTGGAGAATGAGCTTACTGCCGTATTGGATTCCCATGTAACTGAAGGAATATCCTCCTTTGTGCTCAGATTTTCATTAGAGATAGCGGAAAATCTGAACACGGAACCAAAGTTGTACTTTTGGAATAAGGGACGCGCGATAAATCAGTAATAGAGGTTATAATTAAGCAAATGAATTATTTGAAAAAAATATATACTTGACATATAACTTGACGTCATTGTTTACTCTTTACTGCCTTTCTCTTCAAAGTTCAGGCCACATTTCAAGCGAGGAGTTTTTCCAGCAATAAGTTTCGCTAAAGCTATGCCCCAGTTCGTTTCCTTTACCCTTTAGAAGCAATTTTCGCTCGCAGTAGCCCGAAGTCCGCAGCAGCTACCCGAAACCAAACAGTGGTAACAGGCAGTACGTCCGGCTTCACGCGCCATAGGGGAAATATTCCGCCGAAAAGCGCAGTCGCTGAAGTACACCAAATAAAATGCAGTATTCCCTGCTCAGATCGGTCAACGTAAGTCGTAGAACAAAGAGCAACCCCCAGCCTTTCTCCGGCGAACTTGATAAAAAATCGAAGATGTCAATTTAATGAAACTGTCTGCAGCTTTTCAAATCTATAGAATTTTCTAAACCGAATTTCTCATTGAGCGCGCATTAAGGGCTGAAATGGCAGTCTTGTTCCGCTGCTAGGCGGCGCTGGTCTCCAGGGAGGGGGCTGGCTTTGGCGAGAAGCTCGCTCATTCCCACAAATTGTGGAAGCTGGCAGACGACCACAACTGATGGAAAACAAGCTGGCGCCGCGCCAATTCCAACCCCTCTAAGACGCCCAGTCTCCGAAGCGAACAAAACTGTAATGAATAATCTATTATAAACTAAAATTTCAATTTAAATCAAAGGATTTAGGCTGAAATGCTATAAGGCACGTGTTGATAGTAAGAGTTCATTTTGTGAAAAACAGTTTAACAAAAACAAATTTTTAGCTTGACTATAACTTTCCACATAATTTAGTGTCCAGTTTTGTTTACTCATCTGGTAACCAAGACTGAAATTTATTAGCAGAAATTATTCCTAAAGAATCGTCGCCATAAAAAAAGTCAACACTCGAAATAATGCGTAGCAACAAAAATAGGGTCCCAAGTCCAAATTCAATTTTCCAACAAAATCAAACCTAAATTTCTATTGCGAATTGGTTTCTTATAAAAATGAATTCCTTATATAAACCGAATGAAGAAAGTACTTGGATTCAAATGAAACTTCAGGGAGTCGGCGATCAAGCACCAAAGAACTAGCAGGCAAAGTCCCACAGCTGAATCGACCGTCCATCTCAGAAGGGACCAGATTTATCAAGCGAAACACCAAAACATATGCGAGCCTCGACGTTTCGCACTGGATCGTGGAGTTTATGCCAAACTCAGTCTTTCGACTGTAAGAAAAAACAACAGGCCCTGCACATGCGCCTTCGCCTACGGGCTCCCCCCCCCCCCCCCTTCTCTCCTTTCTGTCGCCATATCAACTCACAGCTCCCTCCTCATTCGTCCTCCTCTCCGCCTTCATCACTTCTTTAACTCTTTATTGTGGCTGCCATGAAGCGCATGCTTCATCTGCTGGTTTCTTTCTTTCCGACCATTTTCCCCATTTCTTATGGGATGCACGAGTGTAGAAGACACAGTGTTAGGACTGATTCCGCCCACACAGCCATCGTACAGTGCGCCTTCATTCGAGCCCAACTAGTTTTTTTTGTTGAGAATTTCACAACCTAGCAACACTACCGATGGCAATGACTAAGAATTATTCTTGCTATTTTAGGCAACAAAATATTGCGTAAAAATTACGTGGACCCGCCTCGAAAGAGAAACAGCTGGTATCGGTGCTCAAGTAGGCAAAGGCTCGTTAATGCTCGAGGAGAAATGGATGGGATCTCATCTGACAGCGAGGTACTTTTTACATCGCTTCATCTATCTAAGCACAATTTGAACGCATCCAACTGTGAATTGAGGAGAGTTTTACACTCAAGGGAGAGCTCAGGCTTGATACGTTTAAGAAGGTAATGACGTGGAAAAGGTATCTTACCGGATAATTGAGGAGCACGAAGATCTTCTCCATAACTTCAGAAGAGATGAAAATTACAGAGTTTTTCGCACTACACCCTTTTCACACGAGATGGAAATTATGGAGAACAAAGTACGGTGACGTATGTGGTCGGATCAGTCACCTACTCTCTTGCAGGATATTGCCCGAACCAAAAGATGCCCCTTTAGGGATACTCCGAGGTACCCAAACGAGCGGAGACAGAGCACAACTGCGGCTCGCCAATGGGTGATCTTCTGGTGGCTCTAGATCAGGAAATTAAAGTGAAGCAGCCTTCAGAAAAGAGAAAACTCCACCCATTAGAAAAATTGACAGCCCCTTGAAGAATGTGCTCACATGCTTACTCATTATGCTTACATGTGTCATGAATTGGGGCGGGGGGGGGCTAGGATTAGAGCAGCAACTAGAGACGCCATCAATACACAGCTCCACCAGCTGCCCCCTCAGCTGCGAAGTATTCGACAGGAGGGCAAAAGTCTCTTGAATGTATCCCTGGAATTCTTTGGGCTCACCTTGAGCCTTTTTCTCCACATTCTATACCATGGCGTATCAGTCTGCCACATTCGTGAAGGATATTGCCTTACTAATACACGGTTTCAAAGGTTTATAGCTGGATGGGCGCAGGCACGCACCCGAGCTAGAGCGCTTTCGAGGAATGCCAATGAGATGGTTTTCCATCATCGACGGGGGACACGGCGTGCAAAGAAAGATCATAGTCTAGTTCGCTGGGGATGATGGGGCGTGTTAGGGGATATGAGTTTGGCACGGTGGACAAGATATATCATATCGTTCATATCAGTCGTTTTTCACCGATTGCTGTCTACCCGCTCCGACAGGGGGTGGAGAACGAGACGACGTCGCGCCAAAACCAACGTCACTGATACGCAACATCATCCGCAGCGAACAAGACTGCATAAAACCTGAAGCGAGCGGCCTCGATCATTCCTTCTGGAGCTTGCGGTTGACCGCCAATCAGTGTGGCAGCTCCGTTTAGAGATTTTTGTGATATTTCATCCTGTTTCATTATTGTTCACTAATCTGAGAGCCGAACCCAAAAGAAGGGCGTAGCTCTGAAGGCACGTTCAGCATCAAATGACCAATCACAGTCAAATAGATAGAGTATCCTCTCGATCTTTGCGGAATCTGATTTCTCTGGTTGAGATGTGACGTCACTTAAAGGCAGTTGGCACGATGATTTGGTACTGGCCTAAAATGCTAGTAGGGCGCTATATAGTGGGGAAATGGCGAAAGAACGGAGTGAAACGGTCAAAATCCTGCGAAGAAAAAGCCTTCGTTTTAGTGACTTGAAAAATCGATTTCGGACGAGTTTCCCGTAGGCATCTTGCCAATAACCGCTACCGAAGATACGGCTGCATGTGTACTCATATATCCATGCAGCATCACGGCCGCTTCATACCAATCCCTTCGCTTCATAATTTGCTTAGCAAATGAAGAGCGTCAGGAACGGTCGTCCATTTGTGGGCGGGCGGGCGTGGCGGGCGTTTGGGACCTCTTGAACATGGCGCCTGTGCAGCCGCCTTCTCAGTGAGCGCTGGAATGTCCGTCGTGCCAGGCCGTACTAATCCTCTCGTCTTCGGGAATTTATCATTGCCAACTCTTTAAGGTATTTGTAAATGACGTCACATCTCAGCTTTGAAAAATTGTAAGTCTTGACTTCAATAATCTTACCCCGGCTTGAAGAAGTTTACTTCTCTGGGATCACTCAAAGATAGAAGTAATGAGGGATAAATAAACTCTAAGGGAATACTGATCAACAGCCGTCTTCGCAGAATGCAATCGTGTACTTCCTCAATTTTTTTGAAAGCCGACAAGTTGTTTAACAAGTTGTAATCGTATAAGGGGTTACAAATATCCAAATTTAGCTTACTTTAAAAAATTGAAGAGGCCGAACACTCATCAGTCCTATTCAAGTCATGTCAGAAGAAAAAAGTTGGTGGACGGGTAGAGACACATAATAGACGATCAGACACCACCAAGGACATTCACTTCCGTGAAGTTGCATGAATGTGAAGCATCGAAGGCTGCTTTCGAGAATGAAACATTTTCGACTTCGATTCGCCTGTGTCTATCTGAGCGGCGCATTCACGCTCTTCCTAGAGGGCGTGGCCAAAGCGTTCTACGGAAGCGACCCTGACTCATTCGAGTTTGACTGAAATCTTGAACGCGCCATTCCTTTCTCTTTTCTCGTCCAACGGCCACTAGGGCCGTTGTAACTTTCGCTCACTCCAGTTTTTCACCGACTATAAACAGCTCACCCATCCCGGAGTCCTCTTCCTCTAAGAAATCTGATTTCCTGGCTCGCCATACGTTTTTTGCACATTCGCATGCCTAGGCACGGCTGCCCTCTATCCCAGGCTGACGTCACGGATTTCGTAACAGGACCATGACCAAAGTCCAAGATGTCACGTAACTGGCCAAGACTGCCGTTACACTTCTCTCATTGATGAGTCCTTTTTCTAGGACAGTAAAGCGGACAGCTGCGCTAATGAGGAACTTTAGACGTCGTAGCCTATTAAGGCAGCGTTTCCATACTTTGCGTCTGCGTGATTTAGGCCGCTCGGTCTCGACATCGGCGCGTGAGTGATTAGACTTGCTGCAAGCCGCTGAGAACCGTGAATAGAAGTCCTTTTCACCGCCTTGACCGAGCAGAACACAAGACTAGCAGCGATGTTGCTCAATCGCAAATCGCTCCACTGAATAACACGAGTCGTGGAGTATGAACGCGGTAGGAGCTGAGCATGGAATGTCCCTATGATTCAACACGGCGCAGCTTCGCTCGCTGAGGGCACTAATTGTAAGTGACACTGAGAGCTTGTACAGGCTGCCCTTGGGCGAGACGGATAGTCCCGGCCAAAGTGGCTCCCTTGCTTATCACTTCGCTAGCTTTACAGAATTCCCCTCACTTGGTGATACTGCGGATTTTGTCGACATCCATACACGATACGATATACGACCCCACTCTGGTATTTCCTCCTCATCGACCTGTTCAGTGCGAGGGGTGGAGTAGGGGAATAGCACACTGAAATGGGAAAGGCCGCAAGGAAAATAGATCTCCCCCTCTACCATTTCTGGATTTCCCAAGTTCCTACTACTTTCCCGAACTTCTCCGGAATTTTTGCCTCTTCTTCCCAAAATTTTGCTTGCCGAGCGGCGGGCGTTGTTACAGTACACATGAAACAGGAAAAATCACGAAAAGTCAACAACCTCTCCCAGAAGGCCAGAAAGCAAATACGACTCCCTCCTCCCTTTATAACGTCTGCGATACAAGAAAAATCAACTTTCAAAATAAATTTTTCTTAGCCCAAATACGACGCCCCCTGTTGGAGAATCCCCAACATCAATGTGCCCCGAAGAATTCACAAGTTTCACCGAAGCATTCTTTTCGGGTAACATTGAAGGCAGTTGGCACCATGATTTGTGCTCGGCCTAAAATGCTAGTGCGCTATATATAGGGGGAAATGGCGAAAGAACGGAGTGAAACGGTCAAAATCCTGCAAAGAAAGAGCCCCGTTCTCAATGAGTTAGAAATCAATTCAGCTTTGGGACGAGTTTGGCATCTTGCAATAACCGGCTACCCAAGCGTACGGCTGCATATGTGTACTCATATATCCATGCAGCATCACGGCCGCTTCATACCAATCCCTTCGCTTCATAATTTGCTTAGCAAATGAATCGATTAGAGCGTCAGGAACGGTCGTCCATTTGTGGGCGGGCGGGCGTTTGGGTCGGAATGTTGTGGCTTGATAGGGCCCTTATAAGGGCACCTCCTTGGAAAAGGCATTATGCAGCGCCTGCTCAGGGCCGCGGAATTCCGTCCTGCCAGGCGCTAATCCTACTCGTCTTGGGGAATTTATCGTGCCAACTGCCTTTTAACTAGCAGAGTGAATTAGCGAAAAGTTCGAAAAGTTCCTCCCAAGTCGGAAGCCGCTCACATTTCTATGGCATTACATAGAAAATGCTGATCTGTCAAGAAAGGTTCGACAGGAAATCATCAGAAATCGTCAAGACGAGGAACCGAAACAAGGAATAGTAAAGGTATGTGGCGAGCTGCTTGCACAATACGTGGTACAGGCCATCCAACACGTCCAGACTCATCGGAACTAAAAGGCCGCACATCTACGTGGGACGATAAAACGCTGAAATGAAAGAATCAGTAGCTCCATCAAAAACGGGCCTAAAAGTCTTCAAATACTCATGATTTCGAATTTCGATTGGAAATTAAAAGCATGGCGTTTACCAGAGCTATCCACGTTAGCGGCTCTGCGTTCTTATACGAGCTTATAAGGGACCCATCGTCGCATAGATGAGCACGTTTTCAGGAAAAGTGGAAACTTCATAGCTGACATATGAGAAGAAAAATTTCAGCATATAAATAATGATTTCCATGGCTCACGAATTCCTTAAAAATATCTGACAAAGAGGGATCTCAGTAGAGTACTATAGTTGTACTTCTGAATAAGGTTCTCCAAGAATAACTGCCTCCGTAGAGGGCTTTACTTGGCTGGCGTGGTTGGAAAAACAAGTTCCACTAAACTCGGAGTGACCAAGGGGAAGCGCGACGAATTTCAATGAATCTCGTCAAGCACCACTCGCTGGTCACTCAGTCCAACTTCCGGCAATCTCTGCCGTGTTGGCTTTTGCTCTACGCGATGCCTACTACATGGGATTAAACAGAGCATGAAGTCATCACTGATTCGCACGTTGTCAATGGAGCGCGTTTCCTCTCATTAGAGCGTGATTTCCGCACGAATGCATGTACGTGACTTTAACAGTGATTGTGGATAGTTTTTCAACGAAGGAAGGCTAATCACAGGAAGGATAAATGAAGTGAAAAAATGGTTGGGATCGACTCAACCCAGCGGAATGGACAAAACAAAAGTGCAAAAGTCGTTGTGTGACTTGGCGCATGACTGAAAATTTACTAGTTTATAAAAATTCATAGCACCATTGAACTATTACTAACCCAAAATCTCGAAAAGTTTTTTGCTGAAAGGTTGCCTATGGGGTTATTCTGTGCCCTGATCACGAATATGACATTCCCTTATGGCAGCGGTGCCATTTTATCACAAGCGCCATCAGGCACCAATAGGCAACCAATTTGGGCGCCATCACCTTTCTCAGTGAAATCAACGAAATCCTGGTATAGGTTATTTAATTACGAGTATCACATTTACTCGTGGAATGTGGGATACTCTGATCATCTGCGCCCTACGGAGTCTAGTCCTGGCGAGAAGGAGCATTCCCCAAGCTTAACCTAAGCAGAGCGCTAAATGGCGCTGGTGTCGAAAAATGAAAGATTTAATCGTTATCAGAACATCAAGTAACCTAGTGCGCAAGCTCGCATTCATTTCGAAAAAATAATGGAGCCAAATCGCGCCAGCGTCAAAAGCGAGTCCGTTACCGTGACCAGGGCACGAGTTATCCCTATAGGCAAAGTTTCAGAAAACTTTCTTGAAAATTGTTGGGGTGGTATCAGGTGAGCCAGATTTACAGTTCAAGGTAAGGGGTGAAGCTTTCGGCGTTGACCGATCCTTTCTGTGATGCGCCACGGATTCTGCTTCATCTCAAAATTGTAGCGAAATTTTGGGAGCAGTTTGTCAACGGGGGGGAGGACATTCGGCTTTTCCATAGATGTGCCGACCCATCTAGGAGGCCTTCTCTAGAATTGACACGTTCTAGGATGGTGGCTAGACGATCTTACTCCACTTCAAAGCTTCACATTTTACCATGGTGAGATTCGTTAACCGGAACTCTGAAAGCAATGTTTAGTACAAAATGCTCCCCGTCGCTAACAGCGCCAAATTTTGAATGTGATTTGGCCTGTACAATGAAATCGTTCTAGCCAATATACGGACCACTGTCTTTGCCCTTTGGGGGGGGGGTGTTATCAACTAACCGTCCCAGAACAATGGGGTGCTTACTTACACTCCCCCAGCACTTACTGCCGAGTTTTTGTAAAACACGACCCTCCCCTCCTCCAGAATCCCCTTTTCTGATAGGACCGCCACCCCATATTTACAACCATCTTTCTAAGTTTGCCCAACTTCCTACCATTTTCCGCTATATTCAACTGAACATAGCTGCTTGGCTATTTTTGGATGGACAATTCTGCCTAGTGCAACCAAACTTCAGAAATCTTCAATGGTCAAGTGCATTGGCTAGCGCATAAATAAGGGCAAGGTGGAAGTTCAGAGAACGAGCAAGGCTGATCACGGTACTTCCGTGTCAGTGTGTCCGTTTTAGTAGACACCAAACGACCGCATACTTCGGCAATAACCTGCCGTGCTCTGCATGGACTGGCTTGGGTTATGGGTTATATCACATAAATAGAAGTAAAAGGAAGAGAGCAACCCTGAGAAATTGAATTTCTCGCATAGTACCTTGAAAATAATGGCAAGGAAGAAATCCCATAAATTTCAGAGTATGGAAAATCCGAACTCCTGAATCGAAGGAGTTTTTGCGCAATTCACACATGCGGCAATCGAATATGCAGGCGTTTTTCAGCGACTGCAAACGGCTAGGCATTTATTTATGACCTTGACGTCAAGTACATTCTATGATAGCCAACAAAACAACCGCATTTATGGCGGAATATGACGTCCATTTGCCCTTAGTCTATTGCACAGATATGGCCAAACATGGAGCTGGAGTAATAGAATTCCTTGGGGGCCATCTAACTAGTGGTACACTTTCGAATGAAAGGCGTAAGTAAAGAACGTACTCAGAGTCTAATCTGGCAACGGGGCTACCGATTACGAGCGCTTTCACCGATGTGGCTCCAGTAAGCCTTTGGCGGCCAAATATAATCATTTGACAAGATAATTAGAGGATTTGGCCAGTTGAATTGTTCCAACCCGAGGGGTTTGGAACCATAGGACATACTCAGAACACGGAGCAACTTCAACGCTCGGGCGAGCTTTGCAAAAGAAAAATAAATGGGCGGAGATCACAGCCCCTATGCTGCTATGCTCGCTCCTTGAGGGTGCCTTCGCAAGGAACGAGCATGGCAGCATCAAGGCTGAGTAAGATCTAAGACCACTCCCTTTCTTTCGACCATCTATCCTGAGCGTTGAACTGCCTCAGTGTTTTGAGTAGGCTGAAATCATTATCAGCAGCACTTGGGAGACATGTCAGGGAGGGCCAATCTAGACATGGGCTCTTAGGGCAAGGTATAGTCCAAGCTGGGCGAAGGCCGCGAAACATTGTGACTTTCTGCATTGTGGTTTCCCTACTTCTGGAACAGGTAAAATGACGCGCTAATGATAAAGACATCGTTAGGTGTCTCCGCCCTTATTTGCATACAGTTTGCCCCTAAGACTGATGATGAGACCAAAAGTATGAACTGAGGATATCTCACTTTATGCAGGAACGACCAAAATTCATTACCAGTATATCACCCACTGCGCCGATGTGGAAAAAACATGTAGATGAAAGGTTCTGGGGAACGTCTCATAGCAAAGCGGAGAGATAGGAAGGGCTTTCGATGGACTGTCAAAATTTCCAAAAATGTGGCGCAAATAGAAGATTCACTAGTTGTTGTTATTATCAGAAACTATAATTCAAAATATTCGTTATTCCATAAGTATTGTTATTATCAATAAATGTAATCATTGATCATTAGAAACATTGAAAAATCATAGGTCAGATCTGCAGCACAAAAAGTCGGCTTTCGAAAAATTTGGATAGATAATTATGCAACTCTCAAGTTACTCTTGTAAGTTACACCTTATGCCTGTAACTCCCAGGTTACGCCTTGCGGAAAGCGTCCATAAATCCTCAGACATCATAGTAAAATTTGATGAATGGTTAAAACTACTTGAAAAACAAATAACTTCCAACAAAATAGGACCGAATCACTGGAATTGCCTCCGCTTTTCCGCTAGGATCCCCTGTCGTTTTATAGCATAGCGAGCATATGAGACAGTTCTAGAGGTGGCCGAGCTTTATTCTGCGATTAAAAGCTGCTAAAGGCCAACGTAAAAGGAGTGGACTGGCTCCAAAGAGAATTAAGGAATTATTGAAATCTAAGATAAGTGCTCTCAAAAGAGTAACCGCCTCCACTATGTCACGAAGATGAGGAGGGCGTGGCGGGGCACTTATTGGAACTCGGCATAGGAACATTTGAGACAACTGTCGTTATACATTCCGGTGGACAAAAACACGATTACAATCGTCTCAAAGCGAAAATATTCCACCAGAAGCGCGATCGCCGTCATGTTTCGACGCACACAGTCACACACTCCGTCTTCAGGACATGGAGTGTATCTTG
>MU942109.1:0-36555 GCA_036418165.1 Cooperia oncophora
ATGCGATGACTTTGCTTGAATCGTCCGCTAGCATTTTGTGTTTTCCGAAGCTTGAAAAAATAAGTAGCCAACCTTGTAATAGTAGCCGCCGAATCGGGTCTGAGTACCGTCGATATGAAAGGCGGCCCTGGATGCTGCGATTGTTAGGGTGATGAGAACAATCACTCCTCGCATTTCACGTCAGTAATGAACCCTAAAAAATTTTCCAACAAGTAATACTTTTGTTAGAGAGCGTTTCAGCTGCGTTCATGAGTCTAGCAGTTTGGCGATTGGTCGTGCACTTCCCCAGCGATACTCCAGACAGTTGGAATTATGTGTGTGACTTTGGAGAGGAGCATCTTGTCCCACGTGGACCTCATTTAGTCGGCAAGCGGGTTGTATTTGGCGTGGCCTCAGCTTGCTCTCCATCAATGGTTGGAGTGGGCGAGCGACAATAATTGCTAGAAGACAGGGTTGCTCCGCGCCAAGCTCAGCCCACGCTTCTATACACCCAGGCAAACACGGCGACAGCTGATATCTCCGTAATCGGAGGGGTGGTGACAGGAGGAATGGGAAGAAAACCAGTCGCCGGGTTGCTCTTTCCCAGTATCATTTTTTCATCCATACCCCGTAGAGGGATAAACACTGAAGGAAAGACTGTTATTCCCGCCCTCGATCCTAAGAGCTGGGTTTTTTGCGAAGAATTGACTTTTTTCTTATTCTAAATCCGAAAATAGTGCCTTGCTCTGAGGAGCATTTACAGAGTAAATGGGCCCCGAACAACTCGAGAAAGCGTAGTGAAGGGAGCAGATCCTAAAGACACATGGTACGCTCAAACACATTGAGGGTGTATGAGACTATCAGCCCCCCAGCTGTCGATGTGTCGTGGTCCCCCGCCCAAAACTGCACGGGGTCAGAGTACAGGGCCGTGGGAAAGTCGTGCAAACTCACGTTTATGCTAACACCATCTGCGCGGCACGGCCGCGTGCAGCCTTTTTGCCAAGTCCTGTAATTGCGCTTTGGAATACAAGTAAAACGCAATTTCCTGATGCGGATAACATTTTAGGTGCTGCAAAGAACCGAAGATGATGACGAGGGCTAGAACTCAAGAGCAACTGTGGTGCTTCTGCAATATCCCTCAGAGGCCGCGCATTCCCACAGAACATGACAATAAAACAACATGACAAAAACATGACAATACAAGCAAAACGCAATTTCCTAACATTTGAGGTATTGCTCAAATGTTATTCGTTCTATTCGGACTGCTTCAAGTCCGAATAGAAGGTGATGAAGATGACAAAGGCTAGAAATGAACAACAACGAATGTAGATGTAAATAAAACAAAATTGAAAAAACTAAGGAAACGCAATAAATTAAAATCGCGTGTGCATTTCTGCGATCCGGCTCGAATCCGGCTCTAATGCTATAGAAATACTTCAAACTAACGAGTGGGACGCTTAGGCCGTTTTTATTTTGATGTTTTGTGGGAATGCGCGGCCTGCGAGGGCTGTTGCAGAAGCAGCACAGTTGCTCTTGAGTTCTAGCATCATCTTCGGTTCTTATTTTGCAGCACCTAAAATGTTATCCGCATAAAGAAATTGCGTTGTACTTGTATTCCAAAGCGCAATTACAGGACTTGGCAAAAAGCCAAGAGAGCTGCACGCGACCGCGCCGCGCGGACGGTGTTAGTAAAAACGTGAGTTTGCAAAAACGGGCGGCGTAGCAAGGAACTACGACTTTCCCATGGTCCCGTACTCTGACCCAGGGCACGCCATTGCGTTGTGATCATTTCCTGAAAAATACGACCCCCTCCCTTCCAAATAAGGGTCTTGATACGACCCCTTTGGTGCTTTGCAAACTGTTGGGCGCGGCTGGTCAACAACAAACCCTCTCGCACAAAAACAGTACAAAATTAGGCGTGAGGGATACGGTAGCCAAAAAGCGCGCAAGGAGTGCAATTGCGTCCAATCGCCCGTGCGCTGCGTCCCTCTTGCATTACACGCCACCCACACGCGGCGCGCTAATACAAGCTTGCGTTATTTTTCGTCCTCAAGCCAATTTCAAGCCAAACACTCAAAAATACCCCTTTTTTGAACACCCACAACTTCGTTGAAAGTAAAACTCTGGGAGGGGGAAGTGGGAATGAGTAAAACTAGGTTGGCTCTTGTTACCTGGATTTAACGATTTCTGAAACATTCCCTTTCTAGAAAGTTTCACCCTTGTGATCCTCTTGATCCTTGTGATATGGGGTGCCTCAACCCGAGTCTGCCACGCTTTGACATCCATGGCTAAACGTTCATAACGGGCCTTTCGAAAAAAAAACTGTGCCGGACGCATGAAGCCTTCCACTTTCCAGCACAACTTTCATTTTCTGCTATTCGAAAAAATCTCCTCTTGTGATCATCTCATGACCACCCAGATCATACTAAAAATTCGAACACACGCGACGCCATAAAAACCTCCGCTGGTTAAAAATTTGGTACTTTTTTGAAACGCATGTTCTTGCCAAGGATTATCAAGAATAGTTTATTAGGCCGCCAATTGCCATCACTCTCTTGCGATGCGACCTGATGCAAGCAAGCGATTTTCACGCATAGCTATTGGGAAGGTGCAACTTCTACAAAGGGCTTCCTAGGTGCAAGTAGATGTGCTCCCGAGACAGAAAGGTCCGGAGGTGTACTTTCATCTGTTTATTTATTCATGGCGGATACTTATTGGCGCGGAGGTGACAAGTGGCGCGCTTACCACTCGCGCGATGCCGGGTTCAAATACCCGGCTCGACTCTCGCCCACGCCAACTAAGCCTACTACCCTCCGTGGACAGTGAAATGGTACCAGATTCGTCTGAGATGATGAAACACTGACCCTACAGCGGATCTCCGAAGTCATCGATAGGCCAATCGCATTCGAATGACGCCGCTACGATTCCTTAATAGAAAAAAGCCGAGTGCGTCCCACAAGAGGTTGCATCAAGGCGGAGAGCTTCATGCTTTTCGGAAAAAACACTGACAGAACTTTCTTTCCAACCTATAGTTTCTGTCATCGCCCATTCCCACTTCTGCGCTGGTATGTTGCTTCTGTCTTGTGTGGGTCTCTTCAAGGGCTCATCACATGGATAAGTCATTCATCATTGAAGCTGAACGACATCTGGGTATCGCTGCACCCTCACATCAAAAAGGTCCCCGCGTTTACGACCCCCCCCTCCATCGCGGGCAAATACGACCCCCCCCCCTCTTGTGATGATCACAACGATGGCGTGCCCTGCTCTAACCCCGTGCAGTTTTGGGCGGGGGGACCACGACACATCGACAGCTGGGGGCTGATAGTCTCATACAAATGTGTTTGAGCGTACCATGTGTCTTTAAGTCAAACGAACATTGCTTAGAATGAAGAATAGCTGGAAACACGGACAACAAATGGATGGCCCCGTGGAACTTGGGCTTTTGTACGGATCGACGATGTTCTGCTGATCTCGTAGTTTGAATGAATATATTATACTGAATAAACCATAAGCGGCTCTTTGTTCCACGTAAAATGCATACTTTTATGAGCAGTCACCGTCAGAGCGCGTGCGGAATTTTTCTGCAACATCTTGATACAGTATCTCTGGCTTGAATTTGAATCAGCAAAATCAGACGAGGGTGCGGATGGACACCACTCCGACCAAATATCAAATCTTTGGAGTAGTCTGCAGCGCCTCCAGCTAGGCTAAATAGCGCGTGCGGAACTGTAAAAACCAAAAATCGGAAAACTTCGATTCATGGACCAATTTGACCCGTTAAGTCCAACGGCCAAGCACGACCTACGTTGTATTTTGTATTGGGTTGGGGAATAAGTTCGTTCGGTTTTTTCAAAGAGCTTCAATTAAATGATTTGTTCGTCTGGTGTGGTCATTTGGCAAAGTGTTTGCATTCAATAGAAACTGCTTGTTCTGCTCTACGAAAGTGTGTTATTTGTTTGTTAGTATAATTTCATTTTTTTCATTTTTCAGGCTTAGAAATGGAATACCCAGGAGGCAAAAATCAGCATTTTCGACACCTACTTTTCTTCGCTTTTCATCGCGGTCAAATAGCAGCTGAAGCCGCTCGGGATCGTCTCATGATCGCAGTTTAATTTTTTGGCCAATTCACGGCTTGCTTTGGCGACCATCTTCCTTCAAAAGCGCCTTGAGATGCTCCTCATCGAATTCTGCAGGTCGTCCGCTGCGAGGCGTGTCGTCGAGGTCAAAGTCGCCGTTTTTGAACTTTGCAAACCATTTTTGTGCTGCGCGCTCGCCTATGACACCTTCTCCGTACACGTTGCATATATCACGAGCGGCTTCAGCTGCTTTTTGACCGCGATGAAAAGCGAAGAAAAGTAGGTGTCGAAAATGCTGATTTTTGCCTCCTGGGTATTCCATTTCTAAGCCTGAAAAATAAAAATAAATGGAATTAGACTAAGAAAAAGTAATAGGCTTTTGTGGAGCAAAGAAACACTTTCTATTGAGTGGATTAAGTGCGAACACATTACCAACAACAAACAAATCATTTAAATAAAGCTGTCCGAAAAAACCGAGCGAACTTATTCCCCAACCCGATACAACGAGTTGAAGCCCTAATGAGAATTCTGGAGTAATCCTTTCAGACGTTTTCCTATGTAAGTTAGTATCGTTTTCCCGGTGGTTTTCGGAGTCCTTCCGAAAACCGATTTTATAAGAGATTCGACAGGCTAGATGATTCTCTCAGGAGGGGGGAGGGGCATTCCATTGCGATTTGTCAGCGTTCAATTTTTGCAGGTGCGATTACACTTTATCCCTGCCGCCTTGTGCTCATCAGTAAGGCAGCGGAGCAGAATGTGAGGGAGCAATTGTCATGCAATACATGCCGCTACGCTCAACTAATATAATGGCTGTGTGTGTGTGTGTGTGTGTGTGTGTGTGTGTGTGTGTGTGTGTGTGTGTGTGTGTGTGTGTGTGTGTGTGTGTGTGTGTGTGTGTGTGTGTGTGTGTGTGTGTGTGTGTGTGTGTGTGTGTGTGTGTGTGTGTGTGTGTGTGTGTGTGTGTGTGTGTGTGTGTGTGTGTGTGTGTCTGTGTGTCTGTCACGAAATTCATAGCACCTGAAGAAGAACCTGGCGGAGAAATCGGTTTATGGTGGGAATGGTAGAGGGCATGGACACAACCTAAAATACAGGATAGCACACTTTGTTTCATCGGCTTTGGCGAAACCCGGATATTTGAGACGTGGGGGGGGGGGGGGTCCGTATTCACGCTGGCGTTTTGAAGGCGAGCGAGGGGTGGTCGTAATCTTAAGGGTTATTATGGGCGGGCAAATGCTTTGCACATTTCAAGCTGATAGCTTGGAGTGAGGGCTCATGGAGAGTTCAGGATGTTTGAAAAAATTGAAATAATGAAAAACTAACCCTTGAACGGGTTTCATTCTACTTCTGCATAGGTAGCCGTAACTAATGCACCGGCGTTCACTACAGGCAACGCAAATCGATCATGATACTGCCGTTGAGGCTCCTCTTTTCACTTTTTGCCATTTGAAAGGAAATGTTGTTTTTGGAGGCATTACACTGAAGTGGAATTTGCGAATGTTAATTCCTCACAATGGTCATCATGAGGGAGTCGACTTTTCGGGTGGTTCAGAGTAGCGCGTCCTGTGAGCCACCATTCACCTTGCACTTTCTAGAACTAAATTAAATCTTCCTGAATTACATGTGCGGTCTACATATAGAAAAATCTGTAAAGGACTTATTGGAAAGAGAGAAAGACTGAGAGGTGGTTGTTCAGGAGATTTAATATTCCTGATGATTTAACTGCGTCGGTCGAATAAGTCATCCCTCGTGTGAAGCATCAAACCATCTGTTCCGCCTGCACTTGTTATTTTACTCCTTCTCTAGCCGATCGAAACGCTTCACCGAACATTATTTCACCAAGCGGGGATTTGTGGGTCCTTAGTTTGGCAACTCGTAGGCTGTGAATGCACAACGATGGAAACTATTGGCCGTTGCATTTGGGCTCACAATTCCTCCATAACTGCTGCACTAAAAGCAAAGCTCGAAAAGACGGCCAGAAAAACGCTGAGGCTTTCAAGTTACCTTTTGCGCCCTCGGCAGTGACGTTTTTGCAGCGAAAGCGTTTCAGCGTTGAAGCGATCGATTAATGGCATTGTCCTCAAGTATACGAACTGATTGCGCTGGCCACCTGTTATCCTTCTTTCAACATTTTGGCGTCTCCGCATTTTTTTTGCATTTTTCATGTTTCGCTTTGTTGTGTCGTTCATGTTTTTATGTTTTCTCCGTCATCATTCATTGAATGCACATCTGGGGCCTAACACGCTGACCTTGGGGCTAATTTTTCCATAAATTTAGCTTATCAATGATCACCATTAGTCACTGTTTCGATTGTGTTCCTTGTTACAAGTTGCATGTCATACATGGTTGTCGAACGGGAGGAGGGTATTATATTTCGATTTTCACCCTCACAGACATGTGGAAGGCTGGGTGAGGCCTCTAATTCGGAAGCAGTTGTTAAGCATGATCATACTTGTCAGGCGAGGGGCTTGGAAGCAGCCCTCATTCACAATTGGGCCTGGATTTTATGAGGAGAGTCTGGCATCGATGACACAATTTTCCGATTGCGCGGATTTCAGGAACTCGCCATTTTTTGTGGAATTGAACCCACTTTGCAATGTTCTGTGTTTCAGTTAGCGCATTAGAGCAGGAGGGGGGGGGGTCGGTTATCCTGACGCCTCTCCGGTGTAGGGGAGTCTTACTCACACGCCGTTTCGTTACGCGCATCCCCCATGGCGTAACCCTGGCTAAATAGACAACCATAGACCCATCCGTAAGCCCGCTCGCCCGGCGTGGCGTCAATAGTCTGGCGTTGTAACAGCTTTGAAGCAAAGATACATAACCTCGGTTCTAGAGCAGTCCCGAGATTGCAGGAACAGAGCAGCTAAGGTTTACGCCCAGGCAATGACTGACCGAACAGACGGAGTACAAAACCCAAAATGGCGCGGGGCTGTATTCTATCAGTTAGGGCGGCGATTCCCCGCTGTACTGAGAAAAATCACCATCAAGCACTTGGACTAACAAAGCCAGCCCTCGGAGAACTAATGGTAATGGGTTAGCACCCTGGGTTGCGCACCAACTGGAGGAAGAGACAGCCTCACGAAATGGCGTGCTTGAGATGGGCGGTACGCTTCCCGCAAAATTTGGTCGACTAACCCTTGCGTCCCCCGTAAATGTTTTCAAGAGCGCAGAAGTCCCATCCGAAACGCAAAGTTAAGAATTTTGCAATATCTTTGCACAGAGTCGCAACTATGTTCGCGGCGTTCCTGAGTCCGCCCACAGTGGGCCGGGGCGGTTGCATTTGAGGCACGAATGCGTCCGTGAGGCACGAAACGAAACGGTTTTCGTTCCGAATTGCCAACTTTTTTGAATCGTACAAAAGGAGACCTTTTTTTCGGGGACGGCTTTTGACCACATATCACTTCGTTTTTCGCCATTCCCCCCACTATGTGGCATCCTGCTAGGCATTTTTACCGAGTACCGAATTACTGTGCATATGCCTTTAAGTTTTGAAATGTTTTATGAGGGCAGAATCTACTCGTCAAGACTTTCCAGGCTCAAACGATGGCGATCGGCCGAAACGTAGGTAGAATAATATCGCGATAACCATTGACCTCCTCGGCTGCTGGCTACAACATCGCCTTAAAAGTAGTATCACATGGCGTCGAGGTGTGTCAGGGAGTGAAACGCGGCAAACAATACAGTCGAGGGAGGCAAAAAAAGACATTTCACACGTAGAGAGCGTCATTTGGAAAGCTTCAATTAGGTCAATTACGGTGCAAGGTACATGAAAGAGCCGTTCTTCATCATGTTCCGTGTGCCTGTTCTCGTTCCGCCTCTGTAACCGCTTGAGGCACAGTGCACGTTTGCCATCACAAGGGCCTGCCACGGTCACACACAAGGTCTGGAGCCATCGCTAAGACTCTGCACCAAGCTCAATAAGGCCTGCAGTTATCGCGTCAGCTTGTTGCAGCTGCGTAAGACACTCGCGTTCAGGCTCTCAGATAGTGTCGCTTTTATAATGGAACACACCTTTTGCCCAGCTCAGCATGGCTATAAGTTATGATTTGATTCCATGACTCGACTATAGAACCGAACTGATCCTGGACGTCAAGCACCCGCAGATTCCACACTTTCTGAAGATAGTAGTTTCGATGTTTATGTCTAGTGACCTTTGCGCTTCGATTCGCGCAAATGGAGGTTAGGTGTATCAACCATGAGCGAAGCAGGGGCGCGCTTACCACCCTTACCACGATCGTAGGCTCTGCCTCTCTCCAGGGGTATAGCCTACGATCACTTATAATTAGGTATACGCTTTGTCTGAACAGATAGAGTGAACTGCAACGAACGACCCTGCATAAGTCTCACATCAAAAAAAGTGAGCTAGGGGGGCAAAGTTACTCAAGTGACTCCGCTTATTAGATGTCTTATCTGTGCTTTGCTCGTTTGCATTTTCTCTCGCTAGTTTGTCTGGCCTCTCGCCCGATATCCACGTCGATTCTTTGTCTCTCGCTTAAAGCAAATGAAGACTTGCTCGGAGCGTTTTCAACGGCTTCCTCTCCTTTTTCCTCCTCGGAAGAGTTAATTATCTATTCAGTTCTCTTTCTCAACCACGCTACCTACGATTTTTTCACTAGCTCATCGCGAACTCTGACTTCAAGTTCCCGGATCGACTTCGCCCACGCCAACCAAAACGCCGAATCTTTGGAGACGATAAAGTGGTACCAGAGTCATGTGCGAAGATAAAAACACTAACTACACATCGGCTGGCCCCTCAGTCCCTTGTACAGGTCGTATCGCATTCGATAAACCATAGCGACTCTGAGTTAAATAGAATGAGTTCCGCATGTTAGAGACGAATTGGTCAACTGCTAAACCTTTAACCTCTGTCTCTAATAAGAGCCACCGTGCAGGAGCGCGCAGAAATATCGTTCCATGTCGCTCGTCAAACCACGGTAGTTCCAGAAGCTACGTACTGCTGCTGCAAATTGCCTAAAATTTGCAGAAAAGCCTTATTTTTCAAAGCATGAAGCTTTTTTCAACGTGGAATTTCTGATGAGAAGTGAAAATATGGACTGTGGAAAACGAACAACAACTAGATCCAAAAATTCGCTGAGAATGTCCTGAACACTTCTCACTTCGAGACAGGGTACAACAGCGTTGTGCGAAACACATGAGGGGGTCGTACTTGCCGCTAAGGAAGGGGGGGGGTCGTCTGTGCCTTTGAGAGAAATTTGCCGCATTGGGAAAAAAATTTCTCCCGGTTGCTGAGTTTTCGAAGTTGATGGCGCCCGCCAAAATTCTATATGACCTACTTACGATAGTTGAAAAAAACCACCATTTCACATCTCTGCTTCGAGAAAGAGCCCACGAAAATCACATGCGAGTTTTCATGGTTCGAACGACCCTTGACCATTTGCACAACAAAGAAATAATCTGAAAAGAAGAGAAGACCATTCCCACTTCCCGATGAGCACCGCATTTCATTTGTAGGCTTCTTAGTCCACAAAATACGTTCGATGAACATTCTATGGGAGATGTTCCGAGCAGCCGAGATTTCGATTCTTCATGTGCCACCACAAATTGGTCTGTCAAAAGCCCAGAGAAGTCTCCAAATCATCATCTTGCTAAAAAGAGGTAGGGAATGGGCTGTTCGGTGCTGGGTTGATCTCAGCTTTTCATCTGTGGATGTGTCATGCTTTCGAGTTTTGGGCGCTAAGTAAAGCTTCCCCGTGTGAGCTAACGCGTTCCTGAGGTTCACTGCGCTTCAACGTTTTCACCTAATTCACTCAGAACGCGGAATTTTCTCACTTACTCTATTCACACATCAGGGTTCTTGAATAAGGAAGTGCGATCCCTACTTACGCGCTGTTTGGGGCTAGCTGATCCTGTCCGACTCTCTCTCTCTCTCTCTCTCTCTCTCTCTCTCTCTCTTACTCTCTTCTCCTCTCTCTCTCTCTCTTACAGTCAGCGATCGAATACAAGCTGTGCTTTGACAAGAAATGGAACTCCGAGGGAGAATTAGGCATGATGGCTGATGCCGTTTGGCTCAGTTTTGGCTGCTGGCTCATTTATGAAGCGCTTAGATCACCGAATCCGCAGGAAACTTCATACAGGAGTTATTTGATTACGATTCCTGATTACGATTCCTTGACTACGAATATGAAATTCCTTCTTGGCGCTGGAAGACACCACGCTTATCTTCTGGGCTCAACCTTAGCACAGCGTAGATAATCGTGGTGTCCACCACTAGTTTTCTGTGGATTTGGTGATCTAGCCACTTCATAAATGAGCCAGCAGCCAAAACTGAGCGCGTCCAGACCAGGGCACATCGTTGCTGGGGGTCCCCAATAGGGGATCGTATTTGGGCTGAGAAAAATTTATTTTGACAGTTCTGACCTTCTGAAGAGGGTTGCCTGACTTTTCATAAATAGTGATTTTTCGTGTTTACTGTTTCATGTGTACTATATACCCCACCCCCCCCTCGACAGATAAAAGGACTAGGGAGGGGGTCGTACCAACCCCCTAAACAAGGGGGGACTCGACCAAATTCCCCAACCAATGATCTGCCCTGCACAGTCTCAATCTTGGTTGTTACGGTGATCATCGTGGGTACGCAATTACACCAGCGGCGAGTGGTATTTTTAGGTGACGGTCACAAACCTTCGCATGAACTGCGCGATTGGTTTTTCTAGTTTGCACTTTGTTTCGCTGCAGAAATATTGAACGGAAGGAATACTCTAGCTTTTGGGTGTAATTTTCCTATTATTTGTTGTGAAATTCGCTAGATATTTTCAATTTTCAGCTTTGTGCAATATTTCGTTTGTAGTTTTTTTTTCCACTTTCGCATTGTTCTAAACCCGCAGTGCTGGTTTCTAAGGAATATGCAAGTCCTGGGATTTGACTGAACACTCTGCTAGTATCTTCGTCTACTATATAACTCTTTATAGGTTATAGAAGATTTTATTCGTGGTATTTCCCCAGTTCTTGATAGTATCACGCGCGATCTTTTTTCGAATCGTTGTTGCGTGATGAAATTTTTAGAAAGAATTGAATCATTGCGGAGAAGGTCATTGTTGTTTTGTATGCATTACAACTTCTGGAAATCTTTCACTATTTTTCAAATATAAACAGCTGCTCGCATAACTACGCGTCAGCATTGGGGTCTGCGAGCTTTTGATGATTAAGCCCTCTGAATAGCTGTCCTGATGTTTCTGTTATTGACTCGTTACAGTGAAAACTCTGATGCGAGTTTCAAAAGTGCATTTCCATAAGACTTGGCGGTGTTACTGTCATTGAAGCGTCTGCTCATCTTTGATCGCTAGTAAAGGGTAGCACCATCTATTGTTTGAACTGGGGTGATTTTTCAGAGCTTGTCTGAAAAAAGGAACGTGAAAATGTTGGGTTTCAGCTCGGTTTAGATATGCTGTCTTTTTTCTATGCTTAAAAGGAGAGCCCACGATCACCCATAGTAACCAAAGCTCTTGGGTAGGGCTGCAACGAACAACCCCGTATAAGTTTCACGTCGCAAAAAGGTGAGGTGGTGGCGGTAAGGCACAAGCTTGCTCAAGCGACTCCGCCCGGTTGATAGATGTCTAATCTGCTGTCTTGCTCGTCTTGCATGCTCTCTCGCTGCTTTGTCTGGCCTCTCTCCCGATATCCACATCGACTCTTTGTCTCTCGCTTGTCACAGCTAGGGCCTTATTTGTAGCGTTTTTGGTGGCTTCCCTCCTTTTGTTCTTTACGGGCAAATCAGCTATCGCGCACCCTTTTATTTCTAACCCTGCTACCAACAAACTTTTCGCTGGCTGATCGCGAAGTCTGCCTTTACAGTATCGCGCTAGTTCAGTATAGGTTTGCAGTTCAATACGTTAATGTCAGAATGTGTCACTTGTCATCTTATGACATGTCGTGAGCGGCGATGTGATAAGACAATCGTAATATGCCGCGCGCGGACAGCGGCGCCGCGCACACGAGAGACGAGTTGTCCTAGCTGAGCGTAGGTACGAGAAAGATCGATATCACTTGGCACGGAGCTTTGCCTCCGTCTGAGTTCTCACGAGTTTTGCAGCTTGCTTAATCGACAAATATTACCTACCAAAAAGTTAACGCGCACCTCCGCACGATGCCCCGTTCCCGACAAGTTATGATTGTCTTGTCCGTCTTCCACTGGCACTGAGTCGAGTCTCCTGGAATCTGTTCTTTCCACACTTTTTTGATTCTTTTCACATTTTTATTTTTTTGTGTTTTTATATGTTCTTTCCGTCTCACATTAAGCCCAGAGGAGGGAGCTACAGTACACATGACCAGCCCCTTACTGCAAACAGAATTTTTCAAACTACATGAAAATCGGTTCGCCCACCTCGAAGCGCCTTTCCCCTCTCTCTCACCAGTGATGCGCTATGAGACGTGGCATGTGCTAACTCGTAAAGACTTGGACTGGCGCCAAATTTGCAAACCTATTTCCAAAAGTGAACTATTTTTGAAGCCAGTTGAACGCCAGCTGCTTATTTCTGATTTCGGAAAACGATTTTGCTTTCTGGTGATCGTCCTGAAACGGTTATGGCACTACTATTTATTATTTTCTCTGCGGTTGTGATCATTGGTAGATATTATTGCAGTTCGGTGCATTGTTAGATTCAGGGCAGATCACCCGTCATGGAAAACACAACGGGGGGGGGTCATATAGCATCGTTCGCTGCGAATAATAGAGCGTACATATCAGTACAAGGGTGGCACAGGGTCAGCTCGTTTCTTTTTTTTATTTTAAGCTACAAGACTGTACTGCACCTGTAACGTCGTGTCGTGTCAGTCATTTTCCACCAGTTGTTGTTATCCTCCCCTGCAGCTGGTGGAGAACGGCTGGCGGCGTGCCAAATACAGCAGTGCTGATACGTTCCATCGCCCGCGGCAAGGAGACTTTGATTGCCGTCGCGAAAAAAAAACTGGTAGTTGGTTTTCTCGTTGTAAGCGCTCATCATTGAAGGAATGTCATTAGGGCGGGGAGGGGGAGGGTGCACTCTGCTCCATGGAGCGGGGCGTCCTAAAAGTGCTTCCACGTTTCGAGAAAGAATTACCGATTCCACGCTTCATGCACCCTCCCCGCCTTCCCTTAATTGGCAGCGCCGTAAAACTACTATAGAGCCACCCTTTCTTATAGTAGATTGTGGTAGTTGTTTGGAGAGCACTGTCCTCTCCGCTCGATGGAAGATAGGTTGGGAAGAGATCGCAAACAAGGAGAAATTTTGAGAGAGGAGGTCGGAAATTTTACACATGCACATATGCTGTGCGTTGGCCAAGTTTGAGGTCTGTCCCATACTGACCGCTCTGCCGTACGGTGTTCGCCGTCAGTTGTAAAGTTTTCGGGCATAACTGGTTTTCTGTCAAACACTGGTGATTATGCTATGCGGACATGCCGAAAATTCCATTTCACGCCTGCGCCATCAGTTGTCACATTGTCGTTCTGTCCATGGATAGTTAGGCTTTAAAACATTCATGAAAACTAATCCAGTATGGGTGGGCATCCTGATGGAGAGCACAGATGACCTTTTGAACGCATAAAAACACCGCCCCGGTGCTATGAATGATCAGCAACAGCTTCTCCCAAAGGCCAGGGGGATAGAGCTCAGAGGTGTTTGAAGTGACTTAGGGAGCTTCATTCACCTCGCCATCAAGTCTGGGCCAAAAATCCTCGTCCTCTGGCTCATAATTGTTTGTTCGTTCATTCCAACACAACATAGCATCCTACATGAATATTAATGAAAACGAGTAGAAACGAACTTCGTAACATTCCATAGCTGTAGGGGACTTACTGTAGTTATTGCCATAATCCATTGACCTTTTTCGCATTTCACGAAAAACGCCATATAAGGGATTAACTGTAAGTAAGCCGTGCAGAACGATGGTCGTGCCAACCAGCTCTTTAGAAACTTGAATGAGAGTGCTCCAGTAATTATAAGGCTGCGTTCATACTTTGCGAGTCGGGAGCAGGGCAATCGTTGTTGGGGAATCCCCAATAGGGGAGATCGTATTTGGCCGTCCAGGAGAGGGGGCGGGATCGTATTTGGGCTGGGAAAAATTTATTTTGATAGTTGATTTTTCTCGCTTCACGGACGTTGTAAAGGGGGGGGTCGTACTTGGTCATTGTTGGGAGGGGGGGGTCGTATTTACGTTTTGGCGTTGTAGGAGTGGTGGTTGACTTTTGGTGATTTTCCTGTTTCATGCGCACTGTACCCCGCTCGACAGCTCGATTCGATGGGGAGGGAGAGGGCCGGAGGGGGGAGAAGAATGGGAGAACAGAAGAGTGGCAGACTGCTAAATTAGGCGTCATAGGACGTCTGTAATCGCACTCTTTACGGGCCCTATTTTGTGACGCCTGATCTAGTTGTCTACCACACTCCTGTTCTACCATTCTCTCTATAACGACTGTTCTTCTATTCTCCTATGCTTTCCTCTTCGCTCAAGTCGCCAGTTCTCCCTAATCGCAAAGTATGAATGCGACCTAGGCGTTATTGAGCAGTTTTGATTAGAACGGCAATCAAACAGGGATAGTTATTCATTACCGTAGGGAAGAATGGGAACGGGTATAGTAAGATAGGGTCAAGGTGGTTGGTCACCTGGCAGCTCCTTTCCCGTAGGATCAGGCGAACATCCTCAGCCCACTGCTTGTTTCTTCGCTGCTTCTTGTGATAACAGAAAATGTCTGCCGTGGTTTTCAATGTCTTGGCGCTTTGCACAAAATTCTCCCTTTCTATTGGAGTAGTATCTTCGATTTACTTGGTACTTGCAGTTGTGCTGTTTTTTGACCACCTTTATTCTAATTACCTTTTCAGGCATTCAGATCTAAGTGTCGTAGATTCGTTGGTTTCCAACAATCTGCAGGCTCTACCAGAGTCATGCTGATACTAGTTGCAATTCTTCTTCTAATTCGGCCAGTTGTAGCTTTGGACGATTTCGATGTAGGTTATTACCATTTTTCCCTCCCTCCAGTTTCCTACTGTGTTAGAAAATTTGGCGCTGTTCGGCTTGGTGGGGATCGCTAAGTGGCGAAGCTTGTTCACGCCGTCTTATGAAGACCTCTGAAATCCTGTGACCAAAGTATCTCACTTATACCATATTTCAGCTTCACAGGAGCTTGTTACTGATCAATGAAATATCAAAAATCGGAAATCTGTGTTTCCTCTCCTTGACTATATTTTGTTTTCGCTGTTCAGTTCATTGTTTATAGTACTGAAGTAAAGTAAAAAAGAAAAAGTAATAAACTTTCTGGAGCTTCTTTTTGCTTTGAACATTTGAATAAGAAATGCCGTGAGGCTCGGGACAGCGCAATTCTCGAAAGGGAAATAGTTGACTGCAAAATAATGCCTTCCTACGCCGAACCGCGCCGAAACATATGCTGAATGATCTTTTATCTGCACGCGTTTGTTACAGGATGTAGTACCTCGTATTGGTGCATCGTATGGTACTGTCATGGTGAGCACCATCGATGGTCAACTAAGCGCTTTAAACCCAGGAACAGGAGATACGAGATGGACTTTACAAGGAGGTTTGGCTTTCGTAACGTATTTTGTCCTAGGCTACGTTCATACTTTGAGATTCGGAAGAATCGGCACTTGAGCGAGAAAAGATAATGTAGGTCTTGTTCGGCACCCAAAACGCCCATACCATCCAAATACCGATTCTCTCAAAACGTCAGATGCTTATTTGCTTTGCTCTTTTCTTGTTTTCTCAAAAGGCCGTTCCTCCCGAGTGGTAAACTATGAACGCAACCATACTTACTTTCTCGCTATTTCTTTTACATTCGGATTCAGGACAGAGGCAGACATCTTATTGAAATCACTGTAAATATTTTTTGACTTGTACCTTTCACATAGTTATTTGTAATCTGTGTTACTTCTTGTGCCTTTTAAGGTTGAGGTTTAGTTAACACAGCTAGTGCAGGTTTAGCTTTAGTAGGTCTAGCTAGTATTTTGTTGGGGCCGCTACTCGTATTCGGTATACATTTCGAGTGATTGATCATCCTCGGAAGTTCAAACGTGGTCAAGTGCAACGGTTCAATGTTAAGAACAAAAAAAAAACGAAAACCCAAGCAAAGTAAGCGTGAATGTTTTATGAGATACTACCCTTGGACGAGCACAATAATTGTGGTATCGGATTTTCGTTTGCATGTATGGAGCTGAGGATACGTTCATTAAAACATTTCGCTTTGAGGTCCCTGGCGCGACATAGGGAACTTAAGGGAAGGTAGGCTTTCGGTCGATTCGAATGTAAATACCAATTTTGAGTCTCGCTGTGGTCAGCGTAGGTCAATCAGTCCATTTCTTCATGGATATTCGTGTACTTTTTATTGTGAGTGTCGCTGATACCGATCAGTAGTAGTTCCACCCCTGCACCCTGCAGGGTATCCTGTCTTATTGGGCAAAAAGCGCTGGACTAGGTTTTTTGCTCCACTTTAGTAGAATGAGCCTCGAATCACACAATTTAATCCCTTTTTGTTTGTTTTTTTTTTCAAGGAGCGATAGT
This sequence comes from Cooperia oncophora, assembly GCA_036418165.1. NCBI lineage: Eukaryota > Metazoa > Nematoda > Chromadorea > Rhabditida > Trichostrongylidae > Cooperia > Cooperia oncophora. The sequence goes on from MU942109.1 coordinate 16,554, forward strand.
ATTCTCTGCAATAGCCATCAGAAATATTTGGTGGTCATATATTTGCTTTGTAATGTTATGTTGCAGATCCCGTACTGCAAGCTCCAACAACTGTCAAGCAGGGATTTACCTTCCTTCCAAATCCACAAGACGGATCGCTCTACACCCTGAAGGAAGGCATTCTTAAAAGACTGCCGTTGAACATACCAGCTTTGGTCCATGCTTCTCCTTTGAAAAGCACTGACGGAGTCTTGTACGCAGGTATGTTACTCATTTTCTTGTTCTCTTGTGATTTTTCTGGTAGTTACTCGGAATTGAAAATCGGATTTTGCTCAAATCCAAGGCTTCCTTTCGTTACTTTGTAGTAACCGCTGTCGCTACTTATTTGTTGTTTGATCTCAGCTTTTGCACATTCTTTTGTGAAATTTAAGGTAGCAAGAGAGACGTATGGCTGGAGATTGATCCTTTAACTGGAGCCAAGGTGAGGTTTCAAACTGCTGTTTATTCGCTCATAATGCGTATTTCCTATCTAGGTGGAAACATTGTCGGCATCAAGTGACAAAGTTTGTCCTGTAAAGCATCACAATGGCGTATTTGTCGGACGAACTGAATACCGGGTTCGTACCTTCATTGTTTAGTGTTTGTATTCACTTGAGCGGTCTGCATTGTGATCTGTCGAAATCTCGAATTTTAATTTCAGATAAGTATGTTTGACACGAAAAATCGCGCTAAAACATGGAACACTACCTACTCGGACTATACCGCTCACCTTTTACCAGGTAATTTCACCACATAACTCTTATTGTTCCCTCAGGTTTTTCTCGTTATTCTCTTTTACCTATGCGTTTATTATTATATATGACGCAGGTCGGCTTGGGGGGGGGGGTAGGGGTGGGGGCTCATTGTGCATTTCGCTACTTCTAATTGTAATTGTTGTAATTTCGTGTCGAGTTTGTGATAACTTGTGAAGCTGCGTATTGATATCAGCAAAACTTTGTAGGAACCACTGTGTCAACTCTCGCAAAGGAAAGAACACGACCAAGGGAAGTCACAAAGGTGCAAAGTGTTTCTTCCCCCGCCGAAGCCGAACTGCACTGATATTTATGTCCAAAATGATTTGATGCGCTAGTGCAATACCCGGGCCGTTTGGTGCAACAGAGTTCATCAGCTTCCCGCAAGCGAAGCTTTGCACAAAAAGTTTTTGAAGTTGTGGACTTCGTTTCGACGTTGCTTTTCGATTTTTTAAATGTGGCTATCTTCATCGTTATGAGCTGCAAGAAACGATCATTAGTCAAGGACTGTGGATTTTTATCTAAACTTGAGGACAAGCTGCGGGACCAGTGAACCATTCACCAACTCGAAGCATCTTCCCCGTAGTTTTGCCAGTAGTTTTCCCTGCTTTTAATAAAACCTCTTTGACAGAAAAAAACGCTCCCTCCTCCAAAATGATTTTTTGAACACTTATGCATAGTTTTGTGCTAGCTATCCATTCATTTGGTTTATGGGCGTCACCAAAGAGCATCATTGACTCATTACGTACCATTAAATTTATATCATACTTCTTTGTTGCATGATGTGTATGGAGAATATTTGCTTAGACATGAGTCCGATATCAAAATACAGCGAAAATAGCCGCGCTAACGCCGAGGAAGGAACGTATATTTTTATCCAGCGAATTTAAAAGCATAGGTGTGAGAGCCACCAGAGAGCTCACCGCTTACCTGTAAGATAGATCTTATCCATGGAAGAGTGGCCAGTTCTACAGTTTTTCGGCAAGAACAAAGAAATTGCGACAACAAGGCTGGATGATTGTTATAGTTACACCGGCAGGTAAATTGCGCCGCACGACCTACCACACCTTTAGCCACAGATAGACACTCCACTTGTCTGCTCCCTCTTTGAGCCACAATTGTACTCCGCAGCTTTTTGGTTGCGTACTTTGGCAGCGTGCCAAAACTTTCGCTGTGAGCTCTCAATCGTCTCAGGTTCAACAGTACGAACCTATTTGCGACATGCCCACAGCTTGTGGCATGCTCATCTTTTGTCGATGCGCACGCCACACTCAATGTCAAGCTCGGAGTACTGGAGGATTTGCTTCACCGACCCTTCTGAATCCATTTAGATTAAGTTTAGATCAATGATTGCTGTTCAAGTTGAACCGTGCTCATTTAAGTCAAGGGTAGGCGCTGAATGTGGGCGAGGTGTTTCGTGAGTTTATGCTTCAATAGATATGCACTTAACCTCGCTAGCGTTTCCAGCGCGGTCTTCGCCTTTGGTGTCTTCTTAGCAGGAAAATTTTGGTGCTGTCCAGCTCGAGAGGGGAGGGGGAAGAATTTTACACTTCCTATTTTGAGTTCGTCCTGGCTAAGAAGTCTCTCTTTGCTCAGACCTTTGAACTTTTGTGGAGCTGAGAAAAGGGTGCGAGTGAGCCTTCTGCAAGCAAGCATTGTTGAGCACTATTTGGAGATTTCACCAAACCGAGGCGCGCCGAAATTCTAATAAATCACTTCCGATCTTATTATTTACCATTTTATTATTTATTAATTATTATTTACTTATTTATCAATTATATTCTTATTTACTGATTTATTAATTATATTCTCTTAATTCCAGCAAACAACGACTACCCTTACCGCCATTACGTATCTCATGGAAACATTGTTACTGTTGGATCTGGAGGTAGTATTAAACTCTTTCTTTGTTTGTATTCTTGTCTTTTTTTCTTCTAACCAGGTTATTCCCACGCGTTTTTATGGCGCTTTCGAGAGGTTGCCAAGCAGTGACAGGAATCGAATTTTTTTTTCCTCTTTCATTTCCTTATTCATCTATTCCTATGTTTTGTTTTCGCAACAATTTTCGGCGCAGTGCGGCTTAGGGGGAGGGGGAGGGGAGAGGGGCTGGACGGCATTTTGCAATTTTGCTACTTTTCATCGTCCTTGCGAGACATCAAGTAGAGGTCTGTTACATCTTGCGAAGTCATGAAGTGATTTCAGGCAAGGCTGGAGAGACTATTGTCAAAACTTGTAAAAAAAAGTACCTGTCACACTTGCTAGGTGCTGAGAGTGAGTAGTAGTAGTGGTATCATGGGAAGTAGCGGAGGCAGGGTGCAGCACCGTGATGAGTGGGTGTCAGTACGACCTCCCCAACTAAATGGGAGTCTCGGTACGACCCCTCCCCCCGTCTTCCCTAACACCTACCTACCAACTTCCCACATTTTGCAGTTTTCCATCAAAAGATGTTCCGTTGGACGGGGCGGGGGCATATAATGCACACGAAACAGGAAAAATCAAGCGGAAAGTCAACAAACTGGAAAATTTTTTCTCCAACGCAACGAGTTGCTCTTGAAGGCGCATACTACCCTCCCTCTCCCAACGACCAAATACGACCCCCTCTCCAGCGGAAAAGTACGACCCCTTATGTGCTTCACTCAACGATGCTGTGCCCTGAGCGGAAGTGCGTCTCCTCCTGAACTACGCCCGTTTTTCCTACATTCGGGAAAATATTAGGTTGGCGGGAAAGTTCTGTCATACTTTTTTGAACCCAAGTATTCGCCTATTACCTGAAGAGGGCTAACCGGTAATGTGAGCATTTATACATTAAGGATTGATCTTTCTATTAGTGTCACTGGCTCGGCTCCTGCTCATCCTTATTCTGCATTATGGACAAGAATGTTATCCGCTACCTTCAGCACCGACCCCTTCAAGCGCTTCCTTAAACTATTTCTTCTACCACCCTGGCGCCAGCATGGCAGCTGTCGACGCCGAAATAATGGAGCTGCACAAGGACAATGTCTACAGTCATCAGACAATCTTCCACGACGCTAGCTCTTCAGAGCGGGAGCCTACGGTTCGAATGACGAAGTGAGGTTCGGGAGTACCTGTAAACTCAGCTCTAGATAGCGGTGGGTCGGGAAACTACTGGATGAAGAAGCTGCCTCCTCGGTCAATCCGTACGCAAGGCAGCTACGAGATCTGAAGCGAATCGTCAAGCAGAGGGCAAAATCCATCGGCACAGTCCGTCTTCAACGTGCTGGTGCAGCACACCCGTCAAAAAAAGTTCGAGCCGTACTTCATGCAATAGAGCTGGATGGCTCTCCCCTTGCACCGGTGTAGTCCAGACATTGCTCTTTCTGACTGCTAGTCGCCTCCCGTATTCAACCGTTATACAGCCGAGAAAACCTCCACGACTTGAGCCCAAGTCAAAGTTGAGATGATGTCCAACTTTGCGTCGCGCCGGCGTGCATTGTTAAGCGATGGCATCCACGAACTGTCCAAAAACTGGCAAGGATCTCTCAATAACATTGCTGTATAATTTTGATCTTGTACGCCTCTCTGTAAAAAGAAAGTCTAATTTGAAAAAATGTGACAGAACTTTCCCGCCAACCTAATACATATTGTGGAAAAGAGTGGAAAAGTTGGAAATCACAGATTTTACGTGTTTCTAGGATTTGTCCTCACCACTGTCTACAATTGTTTTCCTTTTACCATCAGTCGATCAGAGTGTGTACTCATATCCATTTTCTAAACTTGCTCGTTTCACATTTTTTTGCTCTTCGTTAATGTCTGTATCATTCTGCTGAACTGTCAGTTTTGTGGTTCGAGAGTTTTTCCCGCCTTTTTTATGTTCTTGTAACCCGGCGCAGGACTCCTCGTCTTTTTCGATAGCAGTGGTTCTCATCATTCTCGAAATCCAAATCATATGTCTGTGGTTAGGCCATTTTCTCACAGCGATTGCTTTGCTTACAACGAATAGCCGGTCGCAGAACACCACATCGCCTTGGGGGAAAAGTACCTTGGGAATTTACCGAGATAGATGCAGCAGGCGTGTTCGCTCTGCTCATCGCCACTCTACCCACTGTTCTCGTGAATTCTGCATTTTCCTACCATTTTCCGGAGTTTTCCTCGGAAGGTTCTCCAGTTTCTTTTTCCAAGAGACTGCTGTAGCTGTGGCTGTGTAGCCAGATGATCATAAATGCACGTGAAGAAGGGGAAAAACGAGCAAAGTCAACCAACGAGATCATTTTTCTTGAGATCAAATACGACCCCTCTCGTCAGCGACCAGATACGACCTTCCTTAGCTGGGGATTCCCGACGCTTGACGTGACCTGTCTCCGGTAACTCCAAAATTTTGATACTCGTTGGTGTTCCGTTTCTATCGTCTCATATCACCATCTATCATCTTCTATCGACTATCTCTCTTAATTTTATTCCTTTCCAATTTTTAATCCCACATTTTTCCACCAATTTTTTTTTCAGTTTACAAGTGATCGTTTGTTAAAACGCAGTTAAACTTCGCCGTTGTCTCCCCAAAAGATGAGATTTAGTTCATGGTTTGCGACACCGGCGATCAGTCGCTTGAGTCGTCCGATTCAAGCGACTCGTGATCAGCAATGGACCGCATTTTCACCCATGTTGATAACGGAGATCGATTCCCCGCGCTCCTCTGTCAGCCGTTGAGTCGCCGTATCGGTTGAGTTATGCGAGTAAATCTGCGATGTGACGAACAATGTACGCTTCATGATACTCCGCATTCCTCGAGAGCGCATTCATGGAATCCCTGCCCCGATTAAATGAGACCTTCTGTATGGGTAACACGAGGGTGTTGTAGGCTGGCTCCACCGCTAATTGGTGAAAAGCTTCAACAGCTTATTCGGGATAGCGAATTTTTGCCTTCCTTCATCATTCAAATCAAAATTTTTGGAATGTTCCCGAAGGCGCACCGTTTAGTAAGGGAAGCCCTACAGAACTAGAGAAAAGCCTTGTAAACTAAAGACGGAAAGGCTGCCTGTCAAAGCGATTGAAAAAAAGGACCATACTGACAAAGCTGGGAGGTTGGTCTTCCCCATTATGTGACTGGAGGAAATCCACCCACGAAATCCTGATCTTTGGTCCCGAACGTGCGAAGACGACAATACTGGGGGTTACTGGTGACCTTGCCCATTAGGAAGATTGATAAGTTATGAATAACGGTGACCAATGAGAATCACCAGGAGAAGATGTTTACAAGATAGTATTTTACCTCAACACTGCAGAAGGTAATGTCGATGTGTACACTTGGTTTTCGCTTTGTGAGCAAGAATACGTCAAAGAAGAGACAGGCTAAAATCATTACTTGGTGGAAACCGTCAAAAAAATCACAGAGAGAGTGCTCAAAACATTTATTCCGATTATGGCTAAACTAAACGTTGGAGTATTCCATTTGTTATACTGCGTTCATACTTCGCATCGCTGGAGACAGGGTGCAGCATGGGGATGGATAAAGTGGCGGTGTCAGTAGGACCCCTTTCCCCTACCTCTTCTAATGGGAGCTCAGGATTTCCTTTTTTGGTACAAGTCTCTTTCCCATCCTACCTGCCATCTTTTCAAATTCTTCTCACTTCACATCAGTTTTCCAAACAAATTTTCAGTTCTCCCAAAAAAAACTGGAAAGGCATGTAAGGTCCTGCCCAATCAACTATCAGAACCAGTGACCAAAATTGTGGTTACATACATACTAATTTTGCCCGACCACCAACTAAGGGAACCAGGTGCAACACACCCGGAACGGGAACCATCGGCAACGGGAAAATTCTGTTCGGGGACTAAGCAATCAGTCGACTCCTTCCACTATCGAGTCTGTCCATGAGATTAAGAGAATCGGAAAACGGAACAATCGCTTTCCATCTAACCCTTTAACAATCACCGACTCCTAGTCTCTGATTCTCTAGTTTAATAAATACACTTTTCTTTGCGCGGCTCGATTATTTGTGTTCCTCTTTTCTATCCATTATAGCGGGACGTTATGACCCGCCGGCGGTAGAGCGCCCTCGCACTCGCTCTTAATGAGCACTATGAGCGATAATGTCGCGAAGTATGAACGCACTTACAGAGGATGTCTGTTGAGCCAGATTTATCGGTGTTTTAGTCGCCCAAATCTAGCCTGAATTGGTCTTGGGGAATCCATGAATTAATCTATTTTCTAGGTGAAATCCTTTGGGAGCGTGATTTTGGTCAACCAATTGTGGCGATGTATTTGTTGCAAGATGATGGACTTCATAAGCTGCATTTCACAGTGATGGGAGGAGAAACCATGGAAAACATCATAAAGGTACTGCTTTTTCAGCTCAGAAAACAGAAAGTATACAGTACCCCAAACTGCGCGTAGAACTGATTGAACCGAGTGCACATAGCTCTACTCAGTTTTTCTGGCTGTCCATGGCTATCTAGAAAAAGGCGGGATTAGCGTGGCTATCTCTTTCTATCCTTATAACCTTGACTTATGTCCAACCATTTTCTTTGAATGTAAAACACGTCTCCATTCTGATGAGGTATAACCGAAACTTCATTAAACGTATGAGATATGTATAAAATTTAAGCTGCGGGTTTTGATTTCTTCAGATCCGCCTTCATGGTTCATGTGATGATCGGGCAGGTGTGTTCTGTTCAGACACTTGACCGTTTCGACCCGTTTTGCTTTTCTTACTCTTCTTTCTGGAACTCCTGAAAGTGAATGGAAATGCCCTGTAAAGTTAGGAAGAAAACTGAAGCACTAGTCTATGTCTGGTTAATCCTAAGAATTTCCAGCCTTGTTGCTTGTCACTGGGATCTTGAAGGAACGGAGATTTCCTTAGCAGAGAAACCTCTATAGAATGAAGAACATCTACATATTTTCGATGGAGCAAGCATTTGTCGGCGCTGGCTGGGGTTAAGTAAATGGACCTCTGACTGACTTTCTAGGTACGAATGGTTCGGCATAGTAAGGCTCTTCTTTATGTACCTCGTCATCCTCCGGTTCTTCCTCTTCACTATTAGTAACACTGAAATAGGGCACGTTATGCGCACAAAACTAGTGAGCTTCCTAAGGCAGCGTTCAGACTTCGCGATGACGCGCGTCGACGCGCTGTAACGCTGCAGCTGTCGCAGCTCTCCGGTTTGTTAGACGCGAAAACAGCCGCAGACGGGTTTGATCGGCGCCGCTTATATATTGAGAGAGCATGGGGGGGGGGGTGGAGGCACGCGTTGCCTAATCGCGCAGCTGTTATTGATCGGCACAGATCGATAGGGCGGCGACGACGATTTACATCTGCGGTTGTGTTCGCGTCTTTGGGATTGGTGCGCAGTTGCAATTGTAGCGCGTTGCAGCGCGTCGACGCGCGTCATTGCAAAGTCTGAACGCTGTCTAAGAAATAAGAATCCACTTACCTGTAGTCATATCCTCTTCGAACTAGATATCCATGAACAGGACACAGTGCCTTCATTACCCGAATATTTCCTTCGGAGTCATATTTACAGAGGCATGGGAGTTCTTCGCCGGGAGCAAGGTACCGGCAACTTGCGGCGGTCCCACTTGTTTCTTCAGATGATGAGGAGGTTGAAGTTTCCTCATCATCTGTCTGTTCCTGGATAGGTACTTTTTCACGAGGGTGATGATCTTTATGAATTGAAAAGAACATACTTGGATAGGTGATGGCAGATCTTCGATCAATATTGATTGTTTCGATCGTGAGGAATGATTAGACTGAAGGGATAGAATGTCTTGGATGGATAACCTGGTATTCATACTTGCCTTGTGAAGGGTGTGTTCGGAAGCACGTGACTGTTTTTTCACCGCCAATTGCGTTAATGATGACGATGAACTAAAATCAAACACAATTAAAACACTAAAATATTCCGAACCGTTATTTTGTTGGAAGAAGAGGGCTTTAGGCGCTGCTGGAATTGCGGGTGCCGCGGCGAGGCGAACACACAAGAAACTGCAGTCAGAGATATCGCTGCAACCGTATTCCACAAGTTTGGTTCAGTTCCCCACGTATGAAACACTTTCGACAGCGCTCTGGCCACACCACATTGACTCCCCCGCGCAGACGTGCTTCGCGCGCGCACTGAGCCTAGAGAGGAACACGGGTTGTCACAGTGGCCTCGTCACGGTAGCAGCGGTTCACGGACTGCGGAATCTCGCCTGTGTCAAGGGCACCTCTCCATTGGTCATCTGGCATGTCTGAACCAGGGAGGACCACTAGCTCGTTCAGAACGCAGACGGTCAGAACTAGCCGCGGCTGGTACAAAACAGCTCCGACCTCTCCCTCGCTGTTAGAGTCTCTTCTTGTTTTGCTAAGGTTTAAAGAGAGGTAAAGAAGGAAAAGGAAAGAGAAAATGAAGGACTGTGAGGGCGCAGAAGTTGACAGGTACTGGCCACGCAATGTACCCCCTCCCAAATCTTGTTGCCCCGGGTTCCAAGAATCTGCTAAAAAGTCCTAAGCAACCGAGGAAGGTTATTCGATCGGATTCCTCCGTATGCGTTACTAGTTACTGTGGACAAGGAAACAGTAGAAGTAGAGAAGAGTGAGCGCCACTCCAGTATTAAGGGGCATCTTAGTGCAATAGTTTGTCTGGATCAACGTGATCCTAAATCACATTTATTGGTCATTCAAAATCTGCACGCTGAATCTTCAAAACCGTGACATTTCACAAGCGCCGCTTCTACTCCATTTCTCTGATTTAGGATTGGGAAGAAAACGATTGTGAGCAGTAGGGTTGAAGGTTTCTGGGCGCTGACGTAAGTGGGATTACTCGGCAGTGCCTTCCTCTGATCAAGGCCTAAGTTTCTTGGAGACTGTTTTCTCTACGGAACTATACCTCAGCCATCCTGGTTGTCTACGTCCTACGCATAACCCTTGCTCAGGGTAAGAAACGCAGAGGCACTACGTTGCTGGGAGCTCTACACAAAAATTTGCTATATTTTCGGAAGAGCGTTAGAAAGTGTTTATTTGAGTGGATAAACTTACATTGATCCTTTTCGTTTTCTGACGTATGCTTGAGCAGCAAACACAATCAGTGAGAAAATTTCGAGTAGACTGACCACAGAAGCGCCGATCCATAATCCAGTCAAACCACCCAGGTCAGCAAGTACGCTCGTAAGCTGGATGAAAAGTTATGCAGTTAGTGCGAATGTTAGTGAAGCGTTTAATTATTTTTCCTCATGAAAGCATAGTTTTCATGATGTTGTCTTCAGCAGAAGTTAAACAAACTTATTGTTCGAGTGCTTTCAGTGCTGTTACCGTGAGCAGAGGTTTAAAGTGGGTAGAAAGAGCATTCTCAGAGCTTGATTTTATCCCGTTGTGAGTCTAGTGGGGCTCTGGAATATGGTCAGTAACCCATCGGGTTTTCTGACTTTTTTTCACTTCGTAGAATTGATTTTTACATTCCAACATTGCCGTATGCGCAGCAGTGAAGCAGCTGTTATTCGAAAGGAGGCGAAAATCGTGGCACGATTGTCAACCGCTGGCGACGTTCGCGTCAAAAAACTGCTCAGTTCCAAAACTGTCCACAGACGGGGGAAAGATAAACCTGAGCAGTGAGATGATGGAGGAGACGGAAAAGTTTTGTCTTCACCAGCTAACAAGAGAATAGGGGACAGTTTGGCGGCGGGGCGGGGGCATTTTGCACTTTTGGTACTTCCCATCGGCGTCCATCGCCGTGTCGACCCAGCTAGAAAACTATTGTATGAGTTCAGAAGAGTTGACATATTCTTCCATGTAGGCTCGATAGTTTGTTCCAGCTTTGCACGAGTTTACAGGTTTCACCACATGAACACACCACAGTGAACATGTAAACGAAATTTGTAAAGCAACAAAACTGCAAAATGCCCCCTCCCGCGTCCCCGAAATGTGCCGAAAATACATCTGGATGAACGCTGTTCGAGGAGGTTAATGCACTGGGTGCTGTTGAGGTTTGAAATTCCCAGTTGTGATTCAGCACGGCCCCTGAGTTCAAAGAGAAGTTGGGATAGGTAGGTGGCAGCCCAAATGACGGGAGCGACACAGACGTCCACAACAGGGATTCCTTGTTGAGAATCAGCTTCGTAGAGGGCCATCGCCTTCAAGATAGAGCTATATCCCCTTTTGAGAGTAATCTGGTTACTAATTGACTGTCTCTACAATCAACGGACTCTTGCTCCCAGATCTAGAAAGTATGCAATTCCTAAAATTGTGCGAGTGATGAGTGGCAGGTGTTACAGCTTCCAGTGCTATCAGCGGGGTTTACCTATTGGTGATCTTTCCGCCAGTGACACATTTGCTTCCACTGCTCATCGAGCTTTTCGCACGGACGTCAGCAACTTTTCCATTGGTCTCTGCACCACGCTCGAGTGGCCGGGAAGGTGGTTCGCCCGAGGGAGACAAAGTGACGACATGTTAGTACGTCGCACAAAGTGACAAGTTTCTACGAAAAGGTCCGAAAATCAGGCCGCTGGTTGCCCAGGTGTCCGTCTAGCATCACGTGAGATTCGGTCGGCGAAAACTGTTCCAGCAATGACGCAACATGTGCCACGTGGTGATACTACAGCTATGACGTACGGTTACAAATGTAAGGCACACTTTCCAAACTTTGTGGTCAACATAGCGCGGAAACCTGAACGAGGGCAGTCATGGGTTAAGGATTTGTCAACGGAGGAAAGTCGTTTCCCTATCCCATGGGGAGCCTGCCTCCATCACTTGCATCCACGAGATTTTTCTATTATTCTGCTCTCAGTGGCGTATTGAACGACGCCAAGTGTATGACCATCTGAACTGTAGATCTGAGGAGTACGTTAGACGGAGGGAGAAGAAATGAGGGAGTTGTTCGTCATCTTCGCTAGTATCACGATATTCTTAAACGCTGCGCAGGCGGGCCACTTCCTTGGAATATCCAGTGGCTCTTTCCTCATGGTGATTTCTTGACTCAGGTAGCCGGAGCGTTCAGATATGGACATACAGTGATATCGAACGGGATACAGGAATCTGTGTTCTTCATAAGCTCGCTCAACATCAAGCTTCTCCACCTGAGAAGCGCTGGTCCCACAGGCGCAACGAAATCAACGAGTGTTCGCTCAGCTCACTCGATTTTTGTTGTCATAAGCGCGTTGTCGTCAGCAAGGGCGGGGGTGTAGTTGACAGCCGTCGATATTCGTTGCTTCTCCCACCTGTGCCTCTACTTCCAGAACTAATAAAAGCTGACCAACACAAGCTGTGGTAAAGTTATTAAAACAATGCTCAGTTATGGACTTAGCGCTTGGCCCTGACTGGTACTCCAACCTACAACTCCACTTATGCTGCGAGCGGTTAGCGGGATGAAAGCTTGTTTGTTAGACACAATGAAGCGCTCCTATAAATGGTACCCTATTGATGATTAAAGACAGGCTCCGCTCTCAAACAGTTCGTAGGATTGCTTGCTTGCTCAAGTATTCCAGTGCGTAATCACAAAGATCGTCCGCTTTCGCGGCTCCACAATGGCTGACGGGGCACTGCGACCGTTATAAGTTGCACTTATGTACGGTATATTGTACGGTACACCATCATAACTACAACTTGTGATGGCCGCAGCACCCTCGTCACTCACCGTGGAGCCGCGAAAGGTGGAGCCTTTGCGCTGATGCATCGAACTACTTCAGCAAGGAAGGAATGCTACTGATTGGTTGAAGGCGGGTCTGTTTTCAGGCTTAGAAGATCGGCTTTGGTCAACCTCTGTGACATTAGTGGAGGTTAATGACAGTTGCTCAATAGAAATTTGCGCAGGAATTAGTTGAAATAGATGAGCACCCTGGGATAAAAGCTGTTGGTAGCGAACAGAGGCATTTAGCATTCAAAAGCTTTCTGGGTAAAACCAAAGTGCTTGGTTATGGTGTGATCAAATTACGGTGGGTTACGGTAATTCACATAGAGTATAAAGCAGACAAAAACTAGTTGTAGTTAAAGCGGCAACAACTCACTGTGTATGCAGGTGTTTCCTGGAGCGTTTCATAATTCAACTCTTCATAGAAGATCTGGATCATAGCAGCGTTCTTACGATACTTCTCAAGACACATGAAATCTCCAGGTACACAATCCATCACCTTTGCTGAACCAGATGGCCATCGAGCTGCCGAATAGGTCACCTCATAATTTGTTTCTCTGAAACGTTTCAGATTTCATAAGATATTTTGGATGATGGGGCTCCAGTAGGGATGTTATATTGCCAAGAAAGGCTGTGGTGAAGAAAAAAAAATCGAAGGTAAAGTCACCGCTAATGTCCCGATAAGAAACCTATGTCGAGCGCAGAGGAAAAGGGAAGGGTATCGGACGAGATTACCGGAAAGGGGTGTACTAGTGGATATGGTCGCAGCGACTGATCCCAGCTGATTTCGTATTGGCAAAATACGTTATTTAACGGATTTTCTGTCATTCAGACTGGGTAGAGCGGTGGGCGGTGTCAGTAAGTTGGGTCGGGCCGAGTCCTGCGCCGCAGAAGCGCTGCTACTAGCTACTGGATCGCAGAGGAAGAGAAGTTTTGCGCCTATTCGCGGATCCTGCCTCTGAGAAGACCACATGGTGTTGGGTTTTTTTTCTCTTGGAATACTTGACTGATCATCAGCTCGGTCAGCGCTAATCGTAAATTCGGAACAAAAGGATTTTGCTCATTTTTACAGCATTTTGCCTAAAATTATACGATCAAAAAAGCTGCAACTCACTTGCAAGGTTGGTGGCAGTAACATCCAGGAATCCCGCCTTTCTCTTTAGAATACAACTCTCCAAGGTGAAGTGTTGCATTTCGAAGGCAATCACGTTGAACCATATCGGTGGCACGGCAGGCTGCCACTCCCTTACCATTCGGGATGGGGAACATCGGATCTCCACACTTGCACAACTCTATTATGACCTTTTGCGCACAACTTCGATGGCAGGCCTATAAAAAGCAGTGCTTGGGAGTACAAGATTTTTGTCGACTGACGTTAAATTCACCTCGACCGAGTAATTGAATCCCTTGTAGATGAAATTGGGATCGCCTTCCCCACCCTCTTTGCAGTGACCATGTGGTGCAACTAGACGGATGAATTGTTTCTGAAATATTCGAATTGTATTGAGAAGTGGAGGCACATTCTACGTTGATCGTTTGGGTAGAGAAAGTCAACCATTATGTTTCCTCAGTGTCAAGCCTTTTCCAGGGCTGTAAGAAGATGGACGCGTCAGTTAGTGGTTGACTGTCTCCGCCCGCATTGTCAGCGTAGACTGCACTTTCATAATTTCATCGTTTTCCTTCAAGGCGGGGAAACGAACCATTCTGACTCCGTAAGAAGACATAAATCCTGTAGGAGCACTGTAACCAAAAGCATCTGGAAAGGGCACAATGTGCCGGTCGTGAACTGTTATCCGAAATCCCACCGCTTCTGATGTTGGCAGATATTCGCTAACGTTGGCGTACAGAAGAATTCTCAGACCTGGTTTTTGCTCGATCAGATTAGCAAGCGTCGAACTTAAGCTACTGGATTTACCGTAATTCGCTCCTGCCCTATGCGACGATGCTCCTTCATGATTGAACGTATAGCAGTTCCCATAGGTGTTATCGTAGTACAAGGTGAAATCTCTGCAAATGGGTTTTTAAACCGGTTCCGTAAAATACCCTGTCAGTAATTTTTCAGGGTGAAATTATTATTCAAAAATGTGCATCCTGCTGATTCCATTTATGAGGAAAATTAGTTAACTGCTAAGTGGAAAGACAAAGAGACCAATTCAATTGAATTCTCTGAAACGCAAATGCTTCTGACTCTCACGAAACCCTGGAGGCCTACAGTCTTGTTTGCTGGAAGGAGCGTGTTAGACGAGTCAATTTGACGCGGCGCCAAATCCATTTTCTTTTGTGGTTGAAGCGAGCACGCAACAAGATTGTATCATATCGTTCGTATCAGTCGTTCTCCACCGCCTATATTCGCTTACCCGCTTCAACAACAGGTTTCGCGAGCTTCTGGAACGGGTTTCGCGCTAAACTTATCCCGACTGACACGCCCCTATATCCCAAGCGAACAAGTGTACAGGCGTTATTGATTACCCTAAAAGGAAGATCTGGATCGAGAACATGATCTAGTGCTCTACAAAGACCATTATCAGGCCAGTTGGGGATTTTCCGTTTTCTGGGATATGGTTCGTCTTAGTTCGTCAGTGGAATTCTTCTTCGTTTACTGTGCTGCCCTATTTATTTATTTACCAGTCGGCTCGCCGGCTAACGCCGGCGCGCCTCCTTCTGATACGGCCCGGCTGCGCCGGGCGGCGCGGCTTCGCCGCGCGTATTTTCTTTCACATATTTCTAGACTCAACTGATATCCGCCTTTTGTTCTGTACTCCACTTTTTTCCGGTGTCTGAAGTACTCTTGAGCTATTTTACAGATTCTTCGTCTGACTCCGCCCACCTCGGAGCAGGCCCCGCCCACAATGTTTGTGCCCCACAATCCTCACCGGCGACCCTCTGCTGACCTTAATCCACTTTTTTTCCGGTCTTCGGAGTGCTCTGGAACCGTTTTACAGACCTTTTTGTCTGGCTCCGCCCACCTCGGAGCAGGCTCCGCCCACAATGTTTTTGCCCCACAATCCTCACCGACGACCCTCTGCTGACCTTAATCCACTTTTTTCCGGTGTCTGGAGTGTTCTGGAACCGTTTTACAGACCTTTTTTGTCTGGCTCCGCCCACCTCGGGCAAGCTCCGCCCACTGTGGGCGGGTCTCAACACACTTTGAGCGTGCCCTATATTCGCCAGATATTTACATTCTACACTGAGTTTTTTGCGACTTCCAAACACTCGCGAACCGGGTTACTGAATTTTGCGAGAAGCACCGCCCACCTTGAGTACGCCCCGCCCATTTAGGGTGTACCTGCCACAGTTAGTCTGGCGACTCCTTACTAACCTTAGTCCCTTTTTTCCCCATCTTTAAGCTGCTCCGGAAGCGAATTATGAACATTTTTCTGCGGAACCCCAAACTTTCGGCGAGTGCCCCGCCCACTGTGGGCGGGGCTTCCCATAGGTCAAGTGTGCTTTTTATTTCTTGTCCCATGCCCTACCTATCCCCACCTTGACTGGACCTCTCCAAGTCGTTCTTGCACGCGTAATTGCAGCAGGGGGGGGGTGTCTAGGGGCAGAGCTTTGTTCCTTTATTACAGTGAATCGGTTCACACAGGATAGATGAGAGATCTGTGGGAGCATTGAAGTGACAGAAGCGTGCATATACATGAGGCGGGCAGACAGTGTCGGTGCTCCATTCTTCCGGGCTACGTTTTGGGCGAAACCTCTCTGTAGGGTGCATTTGGTGGGAATTTTGTCTATGGAGGTCTCTTGACCCATAAAACACCAACATCGGATTCACTTGTAGCGAAAACGCCCGTCACCATAAGCACCGAGGTCCACCGCTAGCTTAGGCGTCGAACTTCTATTGAATTCACCAGGTGTTTTTGCTCCAAACATAGGTGGTATTCGTGTTCGGGAGATCGACTCACACATTTGCACGTTTTCAGCATACACGTTGCCTTTAGCTATTTTGGCGCGGGCTCCAGTCGCTTTTGAGTGCAGCAATTAAAATGCTCTTCTTCAGGAGTTCAGACAACCCCTGGACGAAGTTGTGATCTAGGAGGGATTGGCTCAGAAGCGGTCCAAATTCCCAATAGTGGGGCACTGATGGGTATATTATGCTGCGGCACATGCAGATCGAACAATCCACAGGTTTTTGTTAATTTTTTTCCGGGTGTAATGGGAAATAAGCGATCATTCGGTGCCATGTGATCACATAATTAATAACGAGAGGAACGAAGTGTCACAGAAAAAATGTAATAGATGAAGCTCATTATTCGTTATTCATGTCAAATAGTGCTGAGCGAAGTTTTCCTTCTGAATACTTCCCGAATTCTAAGGATCCGTCATCTAGACCCTAGGAATTATCGAATCGTGATCACAAAGATCGTATTCGAACAAAAAAACGTTCCCCGTTATTCCATTCAAAGAGATTTCCATTTTCCGTTTTTCAGCCATAAAAATGTACTGTAGTAGGTCGCGTGGAACAGCTCGCACGTGTGCGATTACCTAAGAAAAACCAAGGCAGAAGAAGTGCATGGGAACCAATGAAAAAGCGTAAAGGGGCTAGGTGTGCATTCAAATTAATGCACCCAGTGTTCCATGGCCTTCAATCTGCTAACGATATATCTAGTGTCAATCAAGCACTGAATGATCGCATGTATGGAGATAGAATGCAACTTGGCCCACGGCAAAAAAATAGCCCATCACACTGTGTTATAGCAGCTTCCCAATTGATTGTGAACTCGTTTTCAAAGTGTCATGACATATTATACAGCATCTGACGTTCCACTAAATGGTAAATTGTCAAATGACATGCCTAACAGTAAGAGCTCGTTATCGCCCAACGACGGCATATGGTCGTCGCTATCACAAACTACGATAGCACCGAAAGGCAGTATAAAACCATTGCTACCAAGTACAGAAATTAAATGGGATGGCTCGCTTCTGGTAGATGAATAAGTTACTGTGAAGACAGAGGACGAAGGATTCAAACAGGAAAATTTTGTAATCAATGCAATAGAAAGGTGGATTAGATATGATTGGATGCGATGCAACAAAAAGGTGGAATGGATAATGCTATGATGAACTCTCACAGATCGTGGAGTTGAGTATAAGGTAAAAATTGAAAAAAACGCGAAGAAAGAAACCGCTAACAAAGTGACTGCGGCGCTGCGATGCAGTAGTCAAAATGCGTTTCATCACATGTAAGCCGAAACGAAACAAGCACAGACGAAAAAAAAACAAAATGAAGAAAATAAAAACACATTCCAGGCAGATGAAGAAATGGTCGAAGTAACTGTTTGAGTGATCATTTAATAACACTAGCCTCAGCGGAATAAGGTGACGGCGCAAAAGCGAATTGAAGCTAGTACGAAATCTGTTGCAGAAAGCCTGTGACCGACCTAAGTTGGGATCGAGCGGCTGCGGTCAAACTCGAAAACTACCTACTAGAGCTCGCGGTGAAGGGAAACATAGTGGGAAAGCGAATAGCTTGTAACACTTGGATCGAAAAACGTCTTGCTAGGGCAGGGGCATGCACATCTGGTTGTTGCTTAGTTGCCACACGTTCTTAGAAACTTGGAGGCCTAGCCCTCTCCAGGACACTTTTGGGGTAGGCAAGAATAGCATGGTTGTTAGGAAAATTGTGCTAAGTAAAATAATTCTCAAAAAATTGAGGTGTTGGCTCAGCGAGCAGTCTCCAATGAAAACTGAAGGGAATAAAGTACGAGCAAGAAATAGCACTGTGAGAAAGACAGCAAGCACGAAAGATCAAATTATAGCACACATTTCTTTTTGTAAAACTCGACTGAAAGACATCTAAAAGTTGTAAATAACAAAAAATGGTCCTCCTTATGGTCCTTGTTTGTTGCACAAGAACTCAAAAGTCTCTGAAGAGAGTCAAACTTGTGAGTTCCCTTGCACTAAACACTTTGAGAGTCTGTCTGTGTTATTCACAAATTCAAATATTCTTGAGGCTTCTAGCAAGCACAATATTGAGACTGAATAGAAAAAATTCATAAAGATGAATATTAAAATTGAATGGAAGACCCTTAAAGAAAAATCAATTCAGAAACAACAGCAAATAAAGATTAACACTGAAACAGAAGCTACATACCTCTTCATGTCACAATCCTTTTGATTGAATGAGCATTTGAGAACGAACTCGTCTAGCTGGTGAGACATGCCCTCTTTCTGTTCCGGTGTCATGGAACCGACAGCGAACATCAGATTCTGCTGGGCTTGTGTGACGATAGCGATTTCATCGGTCAGATTCTCAAACAAGGCGATCGGCTGCTGTGAATGCTTGTGTAGTCAAACGAACTCGTTAATCTCTCACCTCAAATCCAAGCGCTTGCGTCACTTGCGGTGCTTCTGTGGTCGTTGTCGTAGTGATTCTCTGTTTCAACTTTATTTGAGACTCTGTACGTGCAGTAACATTCAGAGTGTCAAGTTCGTCGTTAGGATCTATTTCAATGATCACGCCATCATCTCGACTGGACACACAGTGATTGTACTCTTTGTGACAAAGGCATAAGTCGGCCATCTCTTTGATATTCTCGAATGGCTCTTTCCCGTGATAAAATCGCATTGGGCAGTGACCATTGTCATCCACACACTCGGTGCAGATTCTTTCCTTCCATGTATTGTCTGAAAAAGGTTCTCATCACTTGTGATAGGATCATGGGTTTTAAATAGTTTTCAAATGTCCCTACATGGAAAGCATGGCCACAGCGTCTTCGAGACCATGTCAAGTTGACAGAGACATCTGGAGGCGTGAAGACTTCTCGGTGACAAAGCGATATCCACTGCCACTTTTCCTTTGTAAGCGGCAAAGCATGAACCTTTCCGTTCAGCAGTTAATGGATCAATGTCGCATAAGCACTGAGCAAGCGCTTGGTGATAACGACGATCACGTTTTCGTCGTTTTGGTTTTCGTTTATGTCGTCGTGCTGGAAATGTCAAAGTTATTCCTATACGAAGAGCAAGCGCATTGGAGCGCATGCTACGTCATCGCCGACGAGATGCCACTTCATCCGCATTCTTTTTTGTCGGGTGCGGCTGTCCCGCATCAGTGTACGAGGCGTATGAGAGTGTCTTTTGTTAGGGCGCACGTTTCAACAAATAAATTGATGTTGAAACACGATACTCAAGTTAGCTCGCAGGCAGTCAGCATGCTTTGGCTGATCATACTTATCGACTAGGTGTGGCGCTGATCGATTAGCGATCACTTATCTGAACTAAATAGTTTTCATATGTCACGTGTAGTGTAAGGGAAAGCCTTTTTGATCGTTTGCTGCAAAGGTAACACATGTAGCTGTTCTACAGGGTGCAGCACTTTTGAGAGAATGGGCGGTTGGGGTCGTATTTGCTCGCTTGGTGGAGGGGAAGGGTCGTTGAAACCAGGGCGAGTCGGCATTGGAGAAAGAGAAGATGCGCCCTGAAAGGATTTCAAAATTCCCGAATAATCTCGGTACAACGACACTTAAGGAATCGAGTTTTTGAGTGGTTCAGAGGTTCGCTTGTCAAAAACTGATCCGAAATATTTCTTGAAGCTAACCGGCCTTCAGAGGAACGCTTCATTTCTTCTTTAGAGTGAGGATTTTCTCAAAAATTTTGGGTTGTGCAAAACTGGCGCACTGAAGAAGTTGTGATCTTCAAAGCATGAAAAGTCTCATGTGTTTTCCAATTATGTGTCC
>MU942110.1:0-15293 GCA_036418165.1 Cooperia oncophora
ATAATACACGCTTTTGTTCGCTGCTGATCAAGGGGCGTGACAGGCGGGATGGTTTTGGCGCGGCACCAAACCCGTTTTCCACCAATTGTTGAAGCAAGCAAGCGACAAGACTGCATCATATCGTTTGCATCTGTCGTTTTCCTCCAGTTGTTCCTGCTCTCACTCGTTTCAACAACCGAAGAGGAACGGGTTTGGAGCCGCGCCAAGCTTATTCTGCCGGTCACACTCCTTCAGCCGCAGCGAACAAGACTATACTACCACATAAAACGTTCACAACGCAAATAAATAAGAAAATATTCATAGAAAGATATACCCCGAAAAATTGCAATCGCCTTTCAGGTTCCCAAAAGAATGGATGAGCCAGCACACATTGAATGGAAGGCCGATTTGTTGGCGACTTTTGGATCATCGATTCGATTAAGGAAACAGTTTCACGGCCATCTGAACATCGAGAGATTTTTCTCCTCAGCAACAAACCCACCAATATGCTTACCATCTTTGATTCCGAGAAGGACGTACTCTCCATTAATAATATTTGTTTGCCGATGCAAACTATCGCCAAATGGATGGTCACCATTGGACAAAACGTAGTAAAATATACATCCAAGGGAGAACACATCAACGGGGAAACTCTACAACAACAATTTTATGCTTATAAAACAACATCGTTCTCGCTGTGCCGAAATATTTCTGAATACTTACCGTACTCTGCGAAGTAAGGGCTTCTGGGGCGAATCCAACCATCCGTTCCTGCGAGACCGCTCCTTTTAGAGAGTGAGTGACGTCCTGGTTGAACGCGCTTGCAAAGCCCAAAATCAGAAATGACTGCTCGTACTCCGCGAGATCCTTTCGGACAGCAGCACGTTTTGAGGCTTCATATCTCGGTGAACTGTAAAAATAAACCCTTACGTGTGAGTGCGCTAAGGCTACGAACCAAAAGCCGGTGAGAAAGTGAGAGATGGCTCTGGTGGTACAGCATTTAGCGCACTCGCCTGGAGAAGCGTGAGGTACATGTTCGAGCCCCCCCCCCCTGTGGCCAAGATTTCTGCCCATAACTCAACATTCTTGGGAAATTCCAGGAGCGCGAACTGAGGCGTCAAACAACAGTGATCAAACCGAACACTTTGTACCCAGATCAATGCGAGTTAGGCGAGGAATAGTCCATAGTACGTTTTTTTGCTAGCTCTTTTCGAAAAAAACTCTCCGCCTTCTCTATGAGGCACACTAACACAGTGAAAAGTAAACCAGGAATAGATTAAGCACTACCTAAGCCTTCTGAGAGGTCATTAAAGTGCAAGCGTCCGCGCATCAACAAAGTGAAGAACCTGAAAACGAACGCGGAGTTCGCAATCACAGCAGAAATCCCACTCTTGCGGCTCGAAATCGATTGGTTGACGAGGGCGGAGTCAACAGAGCCGGGCTGACGCTCCTGTCCTGTTAATCCCGCCCCGACTGGTTGACAGTTATCAATGCTTGCTGGCATTGATATACGCTGAATTTCTAGAGTTCCGAGGCGGCGACGTGTATTGGAGAACTCACCAGAAGTTTGCGAAACTCGTCCACATGCCTTAAATTTCATAGGGTCTTATTTTTCCACACCTTTTTTTTTTCCTGCTTTTTTTGATTAGTGCTTCATTGGCCACCTGTTCTAGCAAATGTGACCCCTGAAACCTGCCAAAGTCCATCGCGGGCGCTGTCTTTAAGAGCTACCTAAGCCTTCTGAGAAGGTGTACTTGACCTCTGCCTCTAGATTTTGTTAGTACAGCGCCTAAAAAAGATGCCCGAGCTATCACAAGAATTCTGAGCTATGGGAAAATTCCTACCACAAGGCAGGAATCAAACCCGCGCTTCACACTTTGCACCTTCTGCGAGTGCGCTATCCGTTACGCCCCACTGATGCCGCCATATAACAGACCGCGCAACAAAGAAAAATCACTGATTCAAATATGAACAAATGAGAAATAATTGAGAAATGGGGGGGGTCCAAATTAAAAAGGCAGCTGATCCTTGTTTCGTGTGAGCGGCATATCGTACGAGGGGATCTTTAACGAAAGAGGTTGCTGACCGTTCTCGTTCTTTCCCATTTTCATGTGCGCTATATAACCTCCCCTGCCCCTTTTCTCTCCCACTTCCCCACCGGTCGGCAGTTATGAGCAATTTACGGGAAAAAACTGGAAAAGTGGTAGAATGTTTGGAAATTCATGAAGATGGAAGGACGTGGAAGGGATACCATACGCCGCATATGAAATTCCGAGCGGAGGGTACTTTCCAGTAATTTTCCCTAATTCTTATTTTTTCCCTAATTTCCCCCGTCTGACGGCTTTTGTCTACAACGCAGACGGGAACCCACCATAAACATTATCCGCACCCTCTTTATACGTCATGCCCTACTAAGAGAGCGCTCCACAATAGGGTGACCTATCCACTCAAAACACCTATCTGCATGATATGTAAGTGAGCAAGGCCTTCTGTCGCTTGATGGAGCAAGTCGGTGGGATTAATGTCAACCTGAAAAAAGCACAACTCTGCCGTGCAGATGAGATAAAGTCAGAACACTTACTACAAGAATGCTGAATTATTGGCAAAAGTCGAACCCCAGGTAAGAGTCGACTAATGCTTTTCGGGCGAGTGCGCTATCCGTTACGCCACCAGGGCCGACGTAAAGGATGGCGCACTCGCCCGGAAAGCGTGAGGTGCGGGTTCGACTCCCGCCTGGGGTTCGACTTTTGCCCATAACTCAGCATTCTTGTGATAACTTTCGGAACGCGAACTGCGGCGTAAAACAGCGGCTATCACATAAAACAACTTCAGAACACTTACTTTTTCACGAACGGCTACCTCATGCACATAATCGTTCAACGATGCTATACATAATTCCAGGGCAAGATATCGAAACTGGCTGTCGGACTCCTGGAACGAATTGCTATCCACACTTTAAACATCGGAGCCATTTCACCCCCACTTATTCAGCGAAAGAGGGTTAAAAAGGAGTTTAACAAGTTCAGCATATGGGCTGCATTACAGCAACATACCAACCAATATTACTTTTCAAAACTGAAACCATACCATACAAAAATATCGAATAACGTTGGGATGTGTGTCGCTTTCACGCAAAAGATCAGCTTCTCGATCGACTAGTCTTACAAATTCAGAGACCACCCGTTTCACGGCTACATCTCGACCATCGAATTTTCCCCTTAAAAACAAGAGCATTCGAGCTACTGCCAACCAAATAGTAATGACTTTTGATAATATGTTGAAATAAAGTATTTCACCTATAAACAACGGTTCCTTCACAACCTCGACCAAGAACTTCTGCTGGATTATACAGTAGTTTTCCGACTTTCATCCAGCCATCTTCTACCTGAAAGTAGTGAACAATTGCATGGGAAACACAAGCTGATTGTTTCTATTTCTACTTCTCTGAATCACTAAGATAGCCCGGGGTCCGAATTGTGCCCAGCTGGAGGGCGGAAAATGATTAGAGCTGAAGTCCAAGAAACAGTTCACGCTAACAGTATGGGCAAAGTGGGGCTCACCGTTGTACCTCCATCAATTACGGAGTCCGTGTTGAAAATGTTGGAAATATGTAGGCGTGCCAACGGGGGAGTGATGATCAAAGGCACGAGCCCGCCCACGTGGACTACAACCGCGGTAAACAGGTTGGTGGCATTGCACAGGCTGTATCGTACCCGACGCTTAAAAATAGGTATGCTTCCTACATTGGCTGAGTATAGATCAGCTGGAACTGGGTTCAATAACACCACGAATTCCACGTTCATTTCCCACAGCATTAAATTTTGATCCTTAGAATGCGTTTTTTCCCAGAACCATGGCGGCAGGGTATCGGGGAGAGAGAAAGTACTGATTAACCTGTCAAAAAAATTTCTTCCTTTACTTGTTCCCCTAAAAAATACATACCATGCAGCACTGGATAAGAATCGAAAAACATCCCCGAAATTTGCAGCCTATTCAAACCTAGTGAACGCTGCTTTTCCCTAGGATCTTAGTAGTGTTTATAAACTTTCACCACCTATATATGGAAAGCGGTAGTTCGTCGCGACCACACAATTTTTGATATGTCTTTCCAGGTAATGTTATCCAACTTGGTAGGTATTTTAAAAAGTGCCCAAATCACTAAGCTACGTGGTATTTGTAACCGGAATGGCATATAAGTCGTGAACTTTTTGTTTCACAGATCAATAGCGTTCTAATGATCTTTTAGGTGAACCCACTAGCGCAAAGTTTTGGACGAGCAGCCCTGAGAAGAAGATGGTCCTGACATGATAGTGACAACGTGATGGCGCCAGATGACATCACCCTAGCCGCTTCACATGGGAGGCTGCACGTCATGCAGCGCGTTTTCCATCTCGAACAGCTTACCAAGATTTTTGATTACTACATTTTCGTGATAATTGGCCTATTTAAGTTGCAAAGTCATCATCATCTTATCTATATTAGGGTCATATGGTCTGGATTTTGATTCCACAAATTCCCGAACCCTTTTGTCGGGGCAGTTTGGTATGGTGAGGGGGAGGGGGCGTGGGGCAAACAGTGAAACTCAGGGGAGCCTTTAGTTTGGAGAATACCTGCAAACTTTTGCGACTAGAGTCGCCCTTTTTACTAGTTCGTAGCTTCACACAAGATTACAGGACTCACAAAGTGTACCCCCCCCCCTTGCTATTTCAACGGCCCTCATCGAACATCACACAGATATCTTTACGGCGTGACGGCTGAAGCGGGCATTAGTCGTCCCGGTCTTCGATTAAGACGCCTCCTAATATCATCAATTTAGACAAAGTAGACGAAGACACAGCGGTTCTGCAGACTGCCAATCACGAAAATTCAGTGGTAGATGATCTGGACCAGTCATCCGCCGCTTTGGAAGGCACGTCATTTAACATGTTGTGGACATGTCATGGGAGTCAACAGCATTGTGATCTCGTCATGCGACATATGCTACCGCACATCGTTCAGTTACCCACGGAACTGAAGTGTTATCGATATGAGGCACCCTTTCGACATCATCATTTGCAAATTCGCTCGACGATCTCGCCAGTTACACACCTGGTGTCAAGCCTCGTCACTAATCATCAAACCTGCAAGCAGCAAATGACACTATAAAAATTTTATGAAGATCGCAGCCTGCAGTAAATTATTACACCAGGCAATTAACTCACTTCGATCTCGCCTCCAAATAATTTGTGAGCATTCGGAATGAGATCGCTTTGATCACATATGCGAAATTTTACATCGATTTCCGTCGAGTTACACGCTTCCCTAGCTCTTGCAAACTTGCCACCGCTCAAGCACCGGAGGGTTCACGAAGAAAAGAAATAGAATGGTGCTGAAGTAAAACCATCAACCAAACGAAAGTGGGCAGTAGCAACACAACGAAGCTGCTGCAAAAGCGCAGCTGCATTAAGGAACAAGGAAACCTTTCTTAAGCTCAATACCCAAGACTGGCACTGGCGAGGGAGAGAGCAAGGGAACGACGTCATTGAGCCCTCTTTCCCGCTTTTTTTCACCGTCAGTGATGCAGAAAGAGTACGGGTGCGTTGACCGCGCTGCTTACTGGCTCCGCCCAACAGGCATTTCCAAACGTCTTCAGCTACCCGTCTTTTTCACCGCCACTGTATACAAGAATAGGGGGAGTGCTAACGGTCCTGCTTACTCGCTCCGCCCACCTGGCATTCCGCTTGCCGCCTTTTTCCCTACCTGGTACAGAAGGGAAGGAGCGCGCGGCGCTGTTCGACGACGGGAGGGGGGTGGGGGCGATTTGCACTTTTGCTATTTCCCATCGACGTTGACCTATCTAGACAGCCTCTTCCTTCTTGAGTTGACAGGTTTTAATATGATTGCGATGACCTTGTTCCAGCTTCACAAGAGTTCACAGGTTTCGCCAGAGTGAGACATGTGAAACCGGAACTAAGGAAGCAATGATAGTACAAAATGCCCCCCCGTCGTCAAACTGCACCATAGCGCGCTAATGACGTGGCTTTCTGGCTCCGCCCACCTGGCAATGCCGAACAGCGTCTTTAAATGAACGTTGCACGCTGTTCGCATGAGTAGAGAGTTCCGCTTACCATTGTGTCTTTTTCAGTTACGCGCCGCTACTCTTCAAAGTAAGGACTAGCCAGTGATTGAGGTATAATGATGAAAATTGTTGTATGGCACGCCTGATTCTGTTTATGCCATGATCGTGACGCTGACAAATGTCAAAAAAGGACATGCGGCAGTTATGCCATGTCACGTCTGCTTCTCTGCGTCCTCTCATCTGATTGTTAAACCGTGTATATCCCTATTCGAAGCCCCGCAAAGACAACCCTCGAGACCACCATCAACTGCTAATTCTCCAAATAGGTTCCAAGCTCTGCGATCGCCTCTAAAGAAGATAAAATGCATCTTCGATTGCCTCAGAAAACGATCACTCTCTCATGGACACATACCAAGAAGTTGCGGAAATCACGAAAATGTTGCATTGACGGCTGAATAGACATGTGACAGAGGGCGTTGCAGTGAAGAACGAAATCTTATACTCTTCACTTGTATTTTCACCTTGATCCTGTGCAGAATTCCGATATTTGGCTGTTATTTGCATTGGAGCTGTTCAGGTTAAGGGTACGCTCTGCTAGCTCGCTAGCTTCCTCAGTTTCCCCACCTTGGTAAGACCTGTACACTCTTGCAAAGCTGCGAAATGGCGCAAGCTTCGCTGAGTTATCGTTGGACCTCAGAACCCTTGAAAACTTGCGAAAAGCTAGGAACAGAATGATGTAGAAAATTTAGTTAGATTAGCTTTACATGAGTTGAGTCTTCACAAAGTTGGGTCTGTTATAACTTTCGCTTGAGTATACGTCCATACTGATCTCCACCCAAGCTGCACTTGCGCATGACATGCATAAGTAGGCGCCGCCGCACGGTTCCCCCCCCCCCCAAACTAGCATTCTCCAAAAAAGGCTGCAGCTTTGTCGACAGCTCCTCTGAAGGCGCCACGCGCAATCGATGCCTCAGGCACCCCAGCGATCCTCTTTCTAGGTACGCATAGCCTGTTGTTTGGTGCATCGTGCGAGCATATACCGAGGCTCGCAGTCTGCTCTGCGTCCACAATTGCTGTGGAACAGGCTGGTGCCACGCCAAACTCACCCAACTGTTCATTCTTCAACGTTTTCGTCAGCAAAATAACGGATATGGTCACAACCCTTTTGAAAAATGGCTACGAAGAAGATTTCGTTATTACTAGCTTTTGTAAAATGTAGTCACAAAAATAAATTTATAACGTTACAAATTTCTCGAATCGCAAATAACTATAGAAAGATAAATAAACTAGTAACAGGTATTCTATTTGCAGGGGTGCTCGTTGCTAATTCTCCTCCTTCCGCTACACTTTTTAAATGCTTTGATTGTTGTAATCGCTTGGCATTGGTCAGATAGCAACATTTTCAGTATATGTTAACACTTGACGACAACTGGTTTTTCGAAGGCTGCAATGGGCGATGTTTTCCGCAATGCGTCCGCCCTTGAGCACGGTGGCTCAGTGTTGTCCTCGTGGGCTCACTTTTTTTTACCGCTATGCGAAGATTTCGCAAAAAGATAAGTCAGGAATTCGTGCAGGATGCTAATTCAACCATATTTGACCTATTGGATGCCATCTCATGCCCCGCCCACTGCGATCACGCCCACTTTTTAGCGCGATCGTGATTTCCAAAATGTGTACCATAACTTCCGTTTCTGAGAATTTTCTTGGAATTTTCTGCTTTTCACACATTACAATGATTCATTGATGGCCCATACCACACTTTCTAACAGGTTGTTTTATATTTATTTTCATACCTTATCTCAACGTTGACGCTTTCAAACACACTCTTCACATATTGCTCACAGACAAGCAATTGCACGAAGATGCAATCCGCACACTTAGCTCCCCCACTTTAGATCGATTTTCGCGATTTCTAGCAATATTTTATTATCACTATTTATCCATATTTTCTTCCACTATCCATATTTTATCACTTGTTCACCATCTCAAGATCACCAAACGGCTCCGCCCACTATGAGAGGCCCCTGCCACTTCGCACAAGCTCCACCTACACCTGCGAAAATGCCTTGATCTGGAAGTACAGAGTCTCGCTCGTAGACCAGAAGAAGCCAGACTGCTTCACTGGGGGAAACTGCGTGCTGTGGATCAATAACTACCAAGAACAACCATATAGGAACTCCTTGCGGATGCCGTTCATGTGGGATGTCAAATCACCTGGGTGTAGAGGTTTCTATCAAATTCTGTGTCAAAAAGATCGCTGGCGCCAAAGTGGCGCCCGCTGGCGCCAGGTGGCGCCAACTTTGGAAGGAAACGATACATTCATGACAAGGATGTCAAATAACCTAGGTGTAGAGGTTTCCATTGGAATCGGTGTCAGAAGGATCGCTGGCGCCAAAGTGGCGCCCGCTGGCGCCAAGTGGCGCCGACTCCGGAAGGTAACAATATATTCGTGACAAGGATGTCAAATAACCCAGGTGTAGAGGTTTCTATCAAATTCGGTGTCAAAGAGACTGCTAGCGCCAAAGTGGCGCCTACTGGCGCCATATGGCGCCAATGACAAGTGGATCTCACGTTCATGATCAGAGACCCGCGCAGTCCCTGCAGCCAAGGTTTCGTCCAAAAAGAACTATTTTGGAGGTTTCTGCCGCAGCAGTAGCTAGTTGAAAAATTTCAATTTTTAATTCAAAATATCTCATGGGGCAGCAACATTTTTCTTGCTCATCCTTGTTGGAAACTCACCTTCCACAGCTTACTCGAAAGCAAGAAAAAGATCGATTGAGACTGCCGGCAATAACCCAAAAAGTGATGGAGAAAGTCATGAGCCACCGGTGGCTCAGGTTGTCCCACGTGGCCACTCACTCATGAGCCACCGGTGGCTCAGGATGTCGTCAGCGTGTTAACCTATTATCAATCCAATTTTCCTTCCTCCTACACGTATTTACTACTCATATCGTGTTATATCACTCTTTCATTATTATGTATAATTGGCCATCATCTTGATATGCATGAACTTTGCATGTATACCCCTTTACTTTTACATTCTCTCTCGTTTATCCTATTTCTCAACACCTTCCCCTATGTTGTCCATGTCCTCATGTCGTCAACCTATCGCACTGATGAGCTCGGGGGTTGGCTAGACAATGATGATTCGTCTGCGATACCGAGCGAAACGGATCATCTGTGCTCTGGAGTGTATTCCTTTCCCAATGTTTCCTTTCCTTTGCTTCTAATTGATACGCTCCCGCGTCCGCAGAGTACAAGACTACCTTCGAGTAGTGGTGAGACTTCAAAATTCATTATTATTATTATTATTATTATTATTATTATTATTATGCGATTTTACGTGACCATATCTGTAGAAGTTGCGAATACTTTCACCGAAATGTCGCTTTGACGGCTGGGTGGACATGTGACGCACTGGTCACCGAAAACGTTGCAGTAAAGAACGGCATCTCACACGCTCCACTTGTATTTTTTCTCGTTCCCGTGCGGGTTTCTTTACTTCGTCGTTATTTTAATTGGATTAAGGGGCACTTTGTTAGTTCGCTCGTTTTTTCAGTTTCCTCACCTTGATGAGACCTGTGAACACCTGTAACTTTGCAAAATGCAGCAATCCGTTTTGACTAAATCTGTAAACTCTTGTAAATTTACGAAAAGGTATGAGGTTCATAACTTCATCAAGAGGAAACAAGAGTTCACAGGATTTCACAGGACGGCCTGTACAAGCGCTCGTCGCTAAGCTACTTCGTAGCTTCACAAGATTTACAAGTCTCCACTTGATGGGAACTAGAAATCGCATTCCCCCCCCAAGCCGAACAGCGTTTTTTTTCCTTGATTCAATAACCATAAGTGCTCTAGAGAGGAAAAGGGAACGTGACAAACGCTTCAAGGGATAAGCGAGTCATTTCAAAGTCGCGTGATCATTTCAGTGCATAAACACCACAAGTACGAATGCGAATGCGAAAGCGCGGAAAATCTTCCAAAATTTTTATGAGCATGTTTCATGTCTCAAACACTTTTATATGGTTTATTTATGGATTTGGTCAGATTCCATTCATGCCAGCTAGGGCTTCGATGTGGGAATCGATAGATTTAATCAAAGCAGCAACGGTATAGAATGGGAGACCCTATTTAAAAAGGAGAAGGGGAAGTCGTCCAACCACGTGGTCCTTTGACTAGAACGGTCAACTAAAACAACATGGTTTTTGGAATTCCATTATATATTTATGGCAGCAACCCGTTTTTTATCCATAAAAGAATGCGCCCCATTAGTGAGGCTGTAAAAGCGGCACAAGTCAATTTTCTTCACACGCTTATTCTCCCTGTTATTTTATAGATATTCAAGAGAGCCGAAATCGTTGCAAATATCGATAGTTGTCACCTCCAGCTGCCGCTAGTGTAAAAAGAGACACTGAGAGACGAGAAGAGATTTTTTCGATCCCTTTTAGCGGACCAGCTTATTTTGTGTGGTCCTGTCGACTTATGTAATGACATGAAACGGCACGGACGTCATTTTCACGTCATATTATCTTCGACTTTTTTTGAGTGGGCCAGCATTTAGGCAGCGTTCATACTTTGCGACGCGATTTGGGTAGCCGCTATAGCGATTGACCGCGCTCCATAGCTAATCATTGCACCGCTCCAAAGTTCGGAATATGTTCTGCCCTGGCTGTGATCAAACCAGCACTTGCAGCGGTCCAACAATTAGCAGTGGAGCGTGGTCAGTTGCAGCCACGCGACAGAATCGCTGAGCCGCGAAAAACGACGTCTAAGTACTGTAAGGTGCCAGAAAAAAGATTGAGAACCAGCGGTCTGAGCAAGTGGCATTAGAAGGACTCTCCGTGCAAAACTGGGGTTCCCGCAATGGTGATGATGACTTTCGCTAGGGCATCAAGTCATGATCCCTGCAAAAGATAGAGCGTGTGAAGGGGAGCGCAACCAGGGCAGCCTTTCCCGCCAAATTTTCCCACCCGGGATTGAATAACCAAATCGAAGAGTCTACCCTCACTTGGATACCGTTTGGTTCACTTTTGTGCGAGGAATCTTTGTACTGCCAAAGTTATTATCCCCGAGAAAAATTCAACTTACTCCCAAATGAAACCGTATCTAAACGTTTCGGATCACGTGACTCACACGGCGGGCGCTGTTCGGCGACGGGGGGGGGGGGGGAGATGGAGGGGGCATTTTGCACTTTAACTACTTCCCATCGACGTGTCGACCCATCTAGACAGCCTCTTCTCGAGTTGACAGGTTTTGACGAGCTTGCTCCAGCTTCACAAGAGTTCACAGGTTTCACCAGAGTGAGACTTGTAAACCAGAACTAGTGAAGCAACGAAAGTGCAAAATGCCCCCCCCCCCCCGTCGGCAAACTGCGCCCACATGGCGTGTCATGAGCTTCCCGCTCGCTGTGGTCGCATGACACACACGGTGTGTCACCTCAAAACATAGAGAAGGGCGTGGTTACACGTGTCGCCACATTAAATAGGCATTGAAATGCTTTTGATCACTTTGACGTAAATGTTAGTAACCTGGGTATTACTACACTCACCTCTTCATTTCTAGTGAAGACCCAATTCGAGGACGAATTCGATTGTCGTGACGTCTGAGCACTTCGAGCCTCACCGGTGACCAATGCAACACCAGACTGAAACACTTTATCAACGCGTAAGACAAATAGCTCGCCGAAAAAAGTCCTGAAGAAAGTTCATCATCCACCACCGCTGCTATTCAATGTAATCTAATGAGCCTGCCCTCAACACATGCGCCACACTGTTTCAATTTACTGCGACAGAAATATCAGTCAATAACATCAATAATGCAAATGTGATCCGCCTAACTGATATCACCCCCGTCGTCCCACGACCCATGGGATTGCCTTGGAGTGACAACAATTGTTCAGTTCCGATGTGTCGATGAAAGCGACAAGTCATAAATATTCTCTAATTACACCCCCACCGCGACACCTACATATTGCCAACGAATCAAGCTGTTCCCTCTATTATATATATCCCTGCATTGACGAGATGTAGCTTGTCAGTGCAGATAGATGAATCAGACCGGCTCACTGAAAAGTTGTCTCAAATAAAAGAACCCAAAAAGTGAAGCTCCTGTTCTGTCGCCGAAAGGTAGAGGGTTTTCTTTGTAACTAAAAAAGGACCTTCTAATAAGCTGGCAGATTACGTCACTGGTCCCTATCGCATGGCTCCAGACGATGGTCAAGGCACATTATGACGAGGAGAAGAATTTGCTAAGCCTATCTTCTTCTAACGCTGCCTTAAAGGCAAATGGCACGATAATTTGGTACTCGGTCAAAATTGCGGCAGGGTTGCTATATAGCAGGAAAATGGCGAAAAAACGAAGTGAAACGGTCAAAAACCTGCGAAGAAAAGCCTTCGTTCTTAATGACTCAGAAAATTTCGGACGAGTTTCCCGTAGGCATCGTGCCAATAACCGCTACGGTAGGTACGGCTGCACGTATGTACTCATATATCCATGCACCACCCGCTTCATATCAATCCCTTCGCTTCATATTTTACTTAGCAAATGAAGCAATACGAGCATCAGGTACGGTCGTCCATTTGTGGGCGGGCGGGCACGCGATGGGCGTCCGAGTCGGTATGTTGCAGCTTGGTAGGGCTTGTAAGAGTACGTCCTTTGAAAAAGGCGCTACGCAGCGCCTCCTCAGAGACTTGGAGCTCTGTCCTACCAGAAGTATTAATCCTACCCCTCTGATTTATCGTGCCAACTGCCTTTAAGTGCGACCCCTCATCCTCGAGGTCCAACTTTACCTCCACTTTAGGGCACATTCCACGATCGTCTGCTGTGCAGACGACTCTCTTGGGCAAAGTTGTATCCAATATCCGGTCTCCCGAGGCGTAATGAGGACGATAGCCGCTCAAGACGACGTTAATGCTCCGCCCACGGGCTAATATCACTCCCCGCACTCATTTTTAAGGGTTGTGATTCCGTGAGTAATGAGCGAGGTGAAGAGCTCATAATGATATGACACCAACAATTGAGAACTCGTCCAAGCACGTCTTCTCTTCGCCGCAGACTCGTTCAGGCTCGGACCAAAGGAGGCCTATTCAGGGCCCTCAAAGGTTTTTCTTCTGCGTTTCTCTGATTACTTCTTTTTACTTAGATCCTCATCGCATGAAATCGAGACTTACTCCCCACGATTTGTGACTGCGGAGCGTGCCTCTAACTCCAACTTCACAAAAAGCTTGCAACGGGACGGGAGGAGGGGGAGGAAGGGTTCGTGATGAAACTGCGATAAAGATCATTCTTTACCTTGAATTCTATACATTTTCTCAAAAATGCAGACCCTAGTAAGATATCAGTAAGGAACACACGATCCGACGACACCTGTGACTCAATGTCGACGCCCCGTTGATGATTCCTCAAATATGCC
Organism: Cooperia oncophora; assembly: GCA_036418165.1. Lineage (NCBI taxonomy): Eukaryota > Metazoa > Nematoda > Chromadorea > Rhabditida > Trichostrongylidae > Cooperia > Cooperia oncophora. The sequence continues at coordinate 13,449 of MU942110.1, forward strand.
GCGCCCACATTTTGTTTATTTCACCCAGAATTCCTGTAAACCCTAAAAAACAGGCCTGTGACGCGGTGTAAATTCTAAAGTGCCATTTCCTCACACATTCTATGCATTTGACAGGTTTAACACGTGGCTGACTTCACTGCTTCATCATTCTCTTCGTTCCAACCTACTCCTATTCTCACCTAAGTACCCTTCTGTTTTTCCTTTTCGAGTACTCCAGAAAACTTCCCTGAAGCCATTTATTAAGATTCATTTATCTCGGTCAATGACAATAAACTTTGGACTAACTGTAACTAATAAATGCTCTACTGTTTTACTAATTCCTCACTTAAAAAATAGTCTTCACTATGAAATGAAATTCAGTATCCCACAAAAATGGATACGAGACGGCTCCACACATTTTTTTAAGAGCTGCCAAAAAAGGGTCACCCGAGATACAACTTCCTCAATGACCCACCTTGTCCGCCAGAGGTGTTCCCACGGTGTCCCTCTTTTTTAACGTCTGGTTTTTTTTTCCTTTATAAGATATATGGCTCAAAAATTAAGGAAAAACAAAACGAAAAGGCTCAATCGCGCTCACTCTCCGTTCTGGAATTTTTTCCGTATTGGAAACATTCTTCCTTTGCCCGTACATGGGGTAGGTGAGGGGCTGAGGGGTGGCTGCATACTTCATTCAAACGTGACGGCGGCTTACAGGATAGTAGTTCGCGACAATTCCGCTCACGTCTTTATTGAGCACAAGAGAGGATGACAGTTGTCCTAAACAGAAAAATCCCTTGAAAAACGCATACCAAGCCATGTTCAGATAAAGTAAGCAGTCACGCCTATCACATCTTCGGAAAGCCACGCCCATCAAATCTCCGGGACATGGAGACCAACAACCAAATTATAGTGTCTTGGACCATCGACGTTCAGGTCAACCTGCCCAGAAAGGAAAAAAAGTGGGGCGAGAGGCTTCCCCCTCATCCCAGCTCGCCTCACACCCTGTCTAAGTTGCCCCATTTTCTGCTCTGCTACGAATAGCCAGTGTTTTTTTCCGCAAAACCTGCCCTGGCACCAAACCAGAGATATGAGGGAGCACGGCGGTATTCAAGGCCTGGACTCCGCTCCATTTCCCATTTCTCGCATCTCTACCTGAACTGTAAAGACAACGGCTCGCGTCGAAAAATTGTGAGTTTGCGGCTCGGATACTAATGGAAAGATCGTAAGAAATACAGAAAAGAAGAAAAAAAAACAGGAGAACTGCCCGAAATGCTAGAACCCTATGCTGAAACGCTTGTGCGTACATAAGACGAAAGCGGGAGTGGACGGACAGCTCTCACTTGTTGGTGCCAGCCAGGGCACGTCATAGTTGTGATGATCACAACGAGGGGGGTGTATTTGACTGCGAGGGAGTGGGGGAAGGGGGTCGTATATACACCCCCTTCCGCTTTTTCGGGAAAAAGAATAAAGTGGTAGGAAGTTGGGGAAAGAAAGTGGTAGGTAGCATGGGGATGAGGGTCGTATTTGGTAGAATCAGGGGGGTCATATTTTTCAGGAAATTATCACAACGGGATGGCGTGCCCTGGTGTCAGCTCCTCCTTGTCACCTCACTCTCACCATTCGGAAGTATCGGAACAACCGCACTACCAGAAAGCTTAAGTAAGGAAAGTTGGGCGTCAATCAAAGGGCGGAACCGTGGCCCTGTCGCGATGGGATCACATATTTTTGAGCTCCAAAAGTAGTACATCCTCCACGCTTGCGTTCAGGAATACCATGTCCGATGAAGGCGTCAGATCATCAAATTAATGCGGGGCGTGCCTTTAAGCTACTCGTTTCGCTAAATGTGGCCCGATTTCTTTCAAGAAT
>MU942117.1:0-11605 GCA_036418165.1 Cooperia oncophora
ATGCTTTGGAAGGAAACCGTGCTACAGACACCATTGCGTTTCAGGTTCAGATTCCCACAAAGGGAGATACATAAACGCAGAAAGCTACTTGTTTAACCAATCTCGCCGCTCGTTTGCAGACGTAGTCATTGTGGTTGCTATTAACACAAAGCAGTTCCTCGTCCTATCTGCCCGGTTCATCTGGTGGATCTCCAGCACTCTCATTTGCTCCCAGACAATATCCCTGGAAAGAACAGCCCAAGCAGTCTCGAAGCAGAGCAAGTCATAAGCTGAAGATTCCTCAATGTGAGGAGGGGGCATATTCGGCCAGGTCAGATTTCTTTGATTGCTGACAATTCCTATTTCAGCCGCTCTGTTCCACACTTGCCGCTGGTATCTTAGTTTTATTACTTGATGCCTGGTAGTTAATCGAATGTCTAGCGGCCCCTCCCACTCGACAGACGTTTAAGGGGGTCTTATACTCGGGAAGGAAGAATGCTATATCCTCGGAATCATCGCTCAGTGCAGCGATCCATCGACTTGCGGTGGAGCTTAATCAAAGCGACCAAATCGCTCGCACGATAGAATGCGAGATATGAAGGTCTTCTGGATGCGGCGCAGCTCCCTGTGGTCCTGTGAAAACCCCACTATTTGCCGGATCACCACTGCATAAATACTTTTCGGAGTACTAATGAGTAGCTGTGACAATCACCGATAGCTATTCGCCTATACACTTCCCGCTTCACAATGCATTCATCGTTCTGAAAACTGCGATATGCGTATTTCATGCCATTAAGTTAATAGCTGCTCTTCAAGTGGCGGTAATGGTAAGCGCCGATTCTGCCGTCAGCGCTCTTCTTAGGCTGAGTTCGGGAGGGCAAGGGAGTCGGTATCCTGGTGAGAGGCACAGTCAGACCGCCGGCCCTTCTGCGACTTCACCCGTGCCTTGTCACGTTGTTAATGTGAGATCTTTTGTAGGTAAGTGCCCAATTCTAGGTTTTCAGGGTTATGTAGCACCGCACAAACAATACCTTTGACCACCTACGCATAAGCTCTTACCTCTCTTCCTACAAGACCAGCATGATGCATGAGCTTTTTTGGGATACATCCCACATTAGCACATGTTCCTCCAATACCCCACGTCGTTCCATGGGGGCTCGGCATAACGCCATCAACCAAAGCTACTCGCGCTCCATATTCTCGCCTGAAAACTTTTACTAAGCTTGTGGAGACGAAACCATGTCCATTTCTCATGATTGCATGGAGCTTACGCTGTTTTGGAACAAGACAAACCACCAGAACCAACCACCACCGATGACAACGAGGTCATAGTCAAGAGCAGAGGAGGCTGAAAACCATTTCCTTGAATGAGGCGACTCGAAAATCACCCAGAAACTATTACACACCTGCACGCTTTCCCACCAAGAATACTTGTCTACTGCCAATTAACAACGACGTTGCAGTCACACCAGCCCAGATCAAGTTCTGAGATAGGGATCTACTTTGTGGCACGCACATCTTAGCAGGTAGCAGGCCGAATGACTTTTTTAACACGTTTTGACGACGGTGTCGGACAATGGTGGGCGACAGCCAGTCTGTCTCATGGGACGGTGTCGGACAATGCTGTCCGACAGCATACTGCTCTAATAAAGACGTGCGAGCAACCAAATTTGTTCAAAAGATGTCTATAGGAGTAGGCTGAAATTCTGAAACGAACAGCACAGTGGTTTGACCCGGACTGCCCGGTGCCCGCGCCACAGGCGCCGGCGCCAAAGTACCCTAGGTCACCAAAAGCGCTGAAAACTTGTTTCGTCGGGTAGCTTGAACGCCTGAACACGAATATCACATTCGTTTCCCGCGAAAATGCTCGGCGAAATACTTCAGGTCACCAAAATCGTTGAAAACTTGTCTCATAGGTTAGCTTGACCCCTGAACACAAATATCAATCGCTTGCCACAAAGCTGCCTAGCGCCCGCGCCGAAATGTCCTAATATGATGCATCCCGAAATTGCCTGAAAACTTAGTCCTTCTACGAGGTAACCGACCCCTCAACAAAAAATATCAATGTCGCACTTAACGCAGTTGACGCGACGATTTCCGTCAATGGTGGACGACAGAAAGTTTGACTTGTGGAACGGCGTCGCCCAATGCCTGTCCCACAGTTATTATATAACTCAAAATCTGAGCGACTGTTTCACTTACTTTTCATAAAATTATTTCAAGAACAAGCATTTTCCGGTCGAGGGGATGCGATATTGTTCTAGGAGATCGAACCACCCCGGGAGACAAATTTTCAGTCAATTCTGTCTTTATAGGAAGAATTTTGTAAAAAAATGGACTGATTTCGGAAGACTGGAGCAATAAGAGCTAAATTGTGTCAGACATTCGAGATTGTATACTCGTCTCCTGTATTTCTCGATAGATTTTGGTCGTGGTAATTCATTTATTTAGAAATTACCAAGCTTCAATGTAGAAAAATGTGCCGTCCCAGGCGCAAGTCATGGGAAAAATGGCTCGTCGTCAACGTGTTAAGACTAATTCCGATACCTAGTAATATCCATTTCAGGAGGCGGATCAAGAGATCCATGTTGCGCAGCACGGTGTCTCACTCAGCACCGCGTACGTGGGGAATGCACTGCCAGTCACAGAGGGAATGAATCATTAGTTGCGAGGCATCTTTCAACCGAAATTCCTTCCTGCGGAAATCCCCAGGCATTTTCCTGCTGCATCTCTTGGTGGAGCGTTTTTATGGAGCCCGAGATATAGAGAGAGAGAGACAGACAGACAGAACAGAGTTGGACAGAGAGAGGGACAGATTCGTGTTCACATGGTGCCCACACTGTCCCCCCCGCGCCGACAGCTAAAATTTGGGGAAAGCTAAAAAGCGAACAGGAAAGTTGGGAAACTGGGAGCGTGTGAGTAGGATAGGGGGAGGAGTGGGTAACGGTCGCTGTTAAGAAATATAACGATCCCCCCGTAGCGGCATAGTAACGGGAGGGGAGGGGGATCGTATTACCGAACTTTCCCCGGCGACGGGGCGTGCCCTGATCATCATGCCGCTGCGAGCGAGTGGCGTAGCTTCCGCGTGTTCCCACAAATAGAAGCTCCTGACCCGCACCCCGTAGCACAAGAACATTATCGGAAAGCTCTTTGAGTAACCTACTAGCAAAGAAAAACAAAACACATTTTCTTAATGAAGCCGTAGCAAGTGGCATGTTATGAACACATACAGATCAAAAACTTTCCAAGCGATTTCTATCACTTTATTGTAAGTGAATATAAAAACTAGCGAACAAATACGTGGAACAATATGAAAGAATCTTCAAATGCACAAACTCCCTGAAGGTAACCCTAGCGGTAACCCTGCAGTATAAGATAGAGTGCTTCTTTGTAGAATCACCACAATGAAAGGCATGTAAAAATCGCTCTGGTTCCATATATAGAGCTCGAATGGAGCACATCAAACAGCTTAAGTAAATTCTCAAATCGTAAAACAATTCCACGATAAAACTTCTCATATAAACAACGAGGTACGTACATGTCAGCAACCCTTAGGCTCACAAAGACATTCTTACTACCTATTATATTAAATTCATGGACTAGTATTAAAGCTCTTCTTCTGACCAGTGAATGTTAACGAAGAGCACTTGGTTGCAGCTCCATGGTAAAAATTAGGGGTGCAGATGTTTGCACATGCAGAACATCGTCCTCCATGAAGTTAGACGTGCTGATCCACACCACCGAAGGCTGTTATGGCGTTATCTGAAAGGTTTGTGTTTCAAAAATGAGATCACTGTTACCATGCGCATGCTTTGATTCGGGAGACTGGAATTTCATGTGTATTCGAAAACAGAGGCGGAGATGGTGTAGTGACAAGTGGCGCGCTTACCACTCGCGCGGTCCTGAGGTTCGAATCTTGAGCCGACTCCCGCCAAAGCCAACATAGCCTTTCACCCTTTGGGGACGGTAAACTGATTCATCTCGGGCAATAAGACCACTGACTTATACATCGGCTAGCCCCCGCAAATCACTGTATGGTCCACATAGCATTCAGTGAGCCACTACGATTCTGAATGGAAGAACTGGTCAGACGAGTTTTTACTTATTGGTGTCAGCTTTTTCTACTTGTCATCTAAAAGACAGCTAGTAGCGCAACAACCGCACCACTAAGAAACCTGCAGAAATGAAAGATAGGCGTTGCCGCGGCTGGAGGGCAGAGCGGCGACTTCGTTGCAAGCGGGTCGCGCTTTCTTAACGTAATTTGAGAGGCGAAAGTAGGACATCGTCCATGCTCCATGGCATCTGAACACCGAATGAACGCGGAGCGTGCCTTTAAAAACATTGACAACAGTTTTATCATCGTGACGATAGCAAAAGAGTAGGGGTACCAGCAGAATCATGAGTTTCGTTTAGGATAAACGAGTCCTCGCTCCATTCAGAAGCTGCTGTTAAATCTGAGGGTCGTTCAGTTCAACAGGTTCAAAAGTTGTTGTCCTTTCAATACAGATTCATAGTAGTGGTTGTAGGACAGGAACAGGAAGTGTTGTGTCTTCAAGGGCCCTGGAAGCCTTTTACCCCAGTTCCCCAAAAAATAGTATTCAGCGCTTATTCCTTTCTAGGACTTTATTAAAGTTCCTTTTTGGCCCCGGTTTACTACTCCGACTGACAAAGGCAGTAGCACGTTAATAACTTGACTCATAAAAGTCGGGCGTTCACTAAGAAGGGAGCAAGACCTGCTGTTCCAATCGGCTTTCAGAAAAACCTTCGAAACAATCGTAACTTATGGTAAAGAGAGAGGCTATGTGACCACACCTTTTGAACCCTTACACATTCATAACGGCTTATATCTCTTCGTAACTTTACAAGAGCTTGCTGTCTCACCACTGTAAAAGCTAGCGAACTAGAATGCAAGAATTCAACCAAAGGACCGCATTTGTAGTAAACAGTGCCTTCACCTACATTACCACCTATATTACTAATTCGCCAATTCGCACAGAACTTTGGCAATGCCATGTGAAGAACGAGTTTGCCAATGAATGAAGAGAGAAAGGAAACAAAACATCACATCTTTCTGAAGATAGTCTCTACAAACCAAGATTCCAACGAAATCCGCTCATTGTTACAACTGTCGGTTTTTGGCAGAACGGTACCACACCACAAGTTCCTGTGACCAGTCGACGATTGATGTTAACGACATATTCACCCTAAACAAATGAAAAAGTGCTCATCTATAGTCTACTTCGCTGAGGAGGAAGGGGCGTGTCAGACGGGATGTGTTTGGCACGGTGCAGAAAACCTTCTTCACCGTTGTTCAAGCGAGCAAGTGACGTGCCTGTAGCATATCGGCCGTGTCACTCGTTTTCCAGCAGCTGTTGTCGCATACCCGCTTCAACAACTGGCGGAGAACGGGTTTGGCGCCTTGGCATGCTCATACTTCCCGGCACGCCCCTTCAATCCGCAGCGGACTGTCTGACACGCCCCTTCATCTGCAGCGATCTTGAGTATATGTACATAAAATTCGAATCAAAGCTAATGATCAAGCCAAAAAGGAGCTAATAATGCATACCTCGTCAAGAACAAATGTAAGATTCTCACTATCGAGACAGTAAACTTCAAGATTAAGCTGGTTTGTTGAGTAATATAGTGAGTTTATGGCGGCCAAAACGTGATCGAAACGACCTGCTGTCCCTCCCAGCAGAACGATACGTGAAGCCTAAAGCAGATAGGAAATCAGTAAAGTCCAATAGGGACGCCAACTAAAACTGATAAGGAATGAGCTGATAATAACCTAACTGCATGCCTTGTTTAAAGTCCTCTGCCACAAATTCGAGACATTTGGTTAGATCTGTTTTGTCCTGGTCTGGCGCGTGAATCATCCGTGTTGTCGGCCTTAGTGCTTTAGCCACATCTTCTAAAATGGAATCCATGTCTCCAACGACGACATCAGGCCGCTTTAATCCTGGAGTTCTGCAGAAACACTTGAGTATTCAGTAATAACTACATGAAGAGCAACTATACCTGTTAACAACTCTGTTGGCTCCACCGTCGGTGCAGAATCGTTTCTGAGAACAATTCCATATACGAGACCAAATTGGTCGCTCAGCCTCGACGGCGCCATTCAACCATATGCACACATTGCTCTCTTGAAAAGTAACCCACAGTGATGATCTCAGATTATACCGAAAATATCTTGAACGGAAACCGCGCAAATGGCCACATTGAGATGTCATAGCGACTAGCGTGAGCGTTACTGGTATCTCTTGAAAGATAAAATGTAGGCCTATCAGAGAGATGTATCCCTTCCACAACTTAGCCCGTCATGAAGAATTCGAAGCGCGTTACCAAGATCCTTCATCGAACAGGTTGCACCCCTTCAATGCTGAGCCATACGCTCATTGAAGGGGCGGGTATGTGACAAGATAATCGTAATATGCCGCGCTGGTGGGCGTGGCGAGCGACGACGCACACAACAGACGAGTTCTGCTGTCTGGCTGCTCGAAGCTGAGCGTTGAAGAGAGGAAAAATTCTATGTCGAACGTTATAGAATCTTGTCTCCGCTTCAATTCACGTTGCAGCCGACAGAACAGAGTGCGATTTTGAGAATTCAGTGGCGCATCGGGCCGGCATGATACGCCGCGACCGCGACGACGCTACTAATAAGAGTTATCTTCTACTTGTCTTAAGTAATTAACTTAGGCTAAGGTGTATAGTTTGTCGCATAGTCTGTTGCGAGCTACGTGATTGTGAATTGCTTAGTTGGAGTTATAGGAAACATCGAGGCGTATCCTGCTTTCCTGACGGCCATGTGGGCCCAGTTTTTTCAGCTGCGAGCTCGTTCACAACCTCGCAGAATTCTTTCGGAACTGAGCATGTAAGCGCTATTTCCAGGCTTCCCAATCACACAGGACGGGGTAATCCAGGTGATGCATTTACTGACACAAAGTGTAGCGCCTGCACTGAGAAACACCGATTGAAGGAGACACCGCTCTAGCCCTTACATGCTGTGATAAGCTTTGCCTTTCAGGTAGCGTGACTGCGAAGTATCAAGAAACTGTATTAAAGCGGAGAATATCTGCCACACCCCCCATGATTTATTCGTACGCTTGTATACAAGTCAGAAAAAACAGTTGCCTATTTTTTAACGACCTCAACAACAAATTCTCTTTCTAAGGCTGCGTTCATACTTTGCGGTAGCGACCACCAGCGACCATCAGCGTTCTGAGCGTTCGTCCGCGTCAGTGATTAGGAAAGTATAGATATTGATCTAGCGAACGGCAGCGTCTGCCAGCGACCATCAGCGTCTCGAGGGACTAGGAGAGTATGGTTATCAATCTAGCGTCTTTCAGTGGGAAACATTGTCGGTGGCGGAAGCTGTTGGCGCTGGTAGACGCTGCATGTCGCTGGAAACGTTTATGGTCGCCGTTGGACGATGCCGCAGAGCATGAGCGCAGCCTAAGCAATGGGCTACATTTGTAAATACTTTTAGCCACACGTTATTAACAGACAAAGGCATACGCAAATCGACATCATTCTATCGCATGACGCTATTTATTTCCAACGGAGTCTTAGTCAAGCGTCTCTGAGTGGAAGGCTCACGCCGAATGGCTTTGTCGAAAGTGAGTTTCTTCTATACTGGTCTTCTTAGATGTCCTGGTTGAGAAGGAGATGCTTGAAAACCCGACAGCACGATCCCAAGTGGACTGCAGATCACATATATTTCACATTTTAACGACTTATCGAATATTTCGTACATCCTTGTATCACATGGAAAATTCCTTTCTATCCTAAGCCATCTCATCCTGTCCAACACCCACAATTTTGCGTAAATCTCTGCTGATATCCAGTTAACAGGAGTTATAACCCATTTGTGTTCCTAGTAGGAATTAGGTAGCTGCCAACGGACGAAAAGAGTCAACACTAACCAAAATTCTGCAGGCAGTCGAGTGGGGAAAGATGTCGCGTCATTATTCCCTACAATAAAAGACTATTGTTACAGTGACTTTGATGAAAATGGAAATCTTCCTCAATATTGTGGATCAAACTTGTCAAAACAGTAGACTGATGACACTGTAAATCCTTCCTCAGTATTGTGGATCAAACTTGTCAAAACAGTAGAGCCACTATACAACTAGCAGGGTTTATTCCACACAAGCACAATACCATAAATGCACACAGTGACACTAAATTAGAATTGATTGACTAAAGCTCACATATTCTTGCAAAATAGCCCACAGAATTCGAAATTGAAGGAACTACGTGAATACTATGCAGATTACAGGCGACACCGAGACCAGGAATGCGCACACCATACCACTAACAGCTCGCAGTTTTTTTCGGACGTTTTTTTTATGCGCTTAAGGACGTCCCATAAGGACTAACTTCACATCGATGCTGCGGAGGAGAGCAAACCCCAACGGAGCGGGCCTGAGGGACGGGGAAACCGCGAACTGGACGCGCGACTGGATTTAGGGGCCTCACTTTTGCGCAAGAGAACAGCCGAGGCTGAGTCGAGGATTTTTGAGTCAAACGCGACCGGGCAAAGTTGATGCTGTTTTCTGAGCAGCGACAGCCGGATTGAGCTTGGGCTTGCGCGATTAAGCTCATCGCCGATCATCTTTTCCTGGCAAGTACGACCAGACGCGCTCCGTAACATGCTCTCATTCCATGGTTGCTAGGCCATTGCCTTCGAACCTTGGTCACGGAATGCCCGCCAAGCGAGGCAATAAGGAAAATTGAACTCGCAGAGCCTTGACGCCGGTAGCGCCGAAAGATTGGAATCACGACGGGAACGCGGCGAACAACTCAAGCGCTTGCCCACAGCGCTACTGGCTCGGGCTTGGAAAGCTGGGCCATCGCTACTTTACCTCTGTTCATTGAGGCCTACTTTGCTGGCGCTCGTCCCGCATATGCCCAAGGAGCCGCGAAAGATCACCAAGTAAATGATTTGGAGTTGTTTTGATGTGATTAGTTTTTGAAGGCGGGCGCGGGTAATTTTTTTTTTTTTGCTTTTTTTTTTCTTTCTTTTGTTCGCTTCTAAAACAGTGACAGTAGTCCAGTAGAGGAAACTGTGAAGAGATCAAGGACTGTAGCACAGCTGATCTGTCTCGACATCTTTTGCGCTCCCTCTACCGTAACTTCCGTCAGAGCCGAAGGGATCCAGCTATCAGCCAGCAGCTATCAGCTGTCAAAAGTTTACTAAGTTATCAGCAGTTTAATGGATAATAGAAATAAATGCTTTTCTAGTCAGAGCCGACATTTCACACCTCTAATTGCTCACCGATAGGTACAGTTTAATCAATAAATAAGTAAATAAATAGGTAGCAATGCTAACACATTGAAAATGTACTTCCATTAAAACAGCAAAAGTTATTCATAGATAATTTTCTATTTTTTAAAATCAGCCATGACCAAGTATCATAGGAAAGCACAGACGCAATGAGAACGACACATACACGACACATATGGCGGAAAAGATTGATACGTTGGTTCCAACTCAGAGAAGAAACCACTACAGAGTTTCTTCAGCTTCTCTTTCCTCCTCAAGGATTTTCTCAAAGGAGAATGGAGTGAACGCATGACCCAATCCTCCATAGAATTTCGACTGGAACTCCACCCTATAAAGAAAAATCGATTGCAGTATAAACAAGTACTGAAACGAACTAAGGCTAGGACTACCACCATTACTACCTCGGAAGCTAGGAACTTCGTCTTCAGGGTTATTTAGTACTCTGATAATGAAAATGTTCAGACCCATTTCGGTTAAAAAGGTAGGTGGCTCCGAACTGGCGCCCTTTGAACCGATGTCATATTCGTGATTAGGGCACTGAACAACTCCTACTGGCCAAACTTGAACAGACTTTTTTTGATAATTTGTTTTGGTAATAATAGTCTAAGCTTCATTATAATGAGAACGGAAACATACCAGTGAAGACGAAGTGCGTGCAGAAACGCTGACAAGCCTTCCATCAGTACTAGAATGAATATCGACAAGGAGCCGAAAACGAAGAAAAGCACGTAGGTTGCCACCGCTCCATAGTAGCCGTCAAGGCGGAAGGCATGACGGAACACCATTGTCCATAAGACATCCGATAGCTCTGAAATCACGGCTTTCTGTGACTGTAAGCAGTTCGACAATAGTAACCTAAGAGGACGCTCATACACTTCACGACTCGAATAACCAGTCGTTCCACTTGAGCAACTGACTAAGACGCTGTCACTTGCTCAAGTTCCCTTGCTAGCGTAACTGATAATGGTTTTCCAAGAACTCTCCGAGAAAAACAAGGTGAGGGTTCGAGTTTCTCCTCGGGTCAAACTTTTGCCCCAACTTAGCGTTCCTGAGATACTGCTGTATCATGTAAAAAGACAGTACAACAGCTCGTGCTTCACGATTAGATAGTCAGACAGACAGGCAGGATTCTCCAACAATTAGAGAGGTCACAAAAAACATACAAAATTCACTCACGAGCATGAGCCAGAGAAAGAGCCCAGAGTCGAAGATATGATGCCGTGTGGGAAACACATCCAAGAACAAATTCAATTGTATGAATCGCCTGATATACCATCACCTCACCAAAGTCAAACTGCAAAGATACTGCTAAAATAAACAATCCAGTAAACATGAAATATCAACTTGAATCTTAATCGAGCTAAGGGCCGGTTAGTTATCATACTGCTCCGAGAATATTCAGGATTTCACTTAGGCAATGGTAATATTGGCCAAAATGGCTTCAGTTTTGCGCAGGAGTCTTCGTCGCATGCTCATAGTTATGCCAAACATTTGGAGGTCCGGTCAAGAGATCCACGTTGCGGCCAGGCGTAGCGTTTAGCTAGTACTTTTCCGTCTAACTCGACTTGCCTGAGTGTACTCCGTAGTGGCAACTCCACGTTTACTCGACTGATCCTTGTGCGAACGCCTCATGTGTCGCTATGTGCACCACGAGTCGCCGCAACATGGATCTCCCGACCGCACCTCCACTGAATCTATCTCCACAAGATTCCTCACCGGTCCTGATCCACCATGTCCGTGATCACTAACGCCACTTCCTACGGAGGAAGTTGTCTTCGGCTCTGTATGAACCACCTCTGCATCGTCTCCATTCATATCAGCTCTCACGCTCTAAACAATTAACCACTAGTTTCACTTTGTAACTGTCGAAAACACAACACCAACACCACCACTACTTGAAAGGAAACATTCACATGCACGTTACATTATCAGAATAAAAACTAGCTAACATAGGGAGCATACCAGAACGACCACACTGAAACACAAATCTCCACAACGTCAACAGGTGTTAATATTTAAAAGTAACAGACACACATACATAGCAGCTAAACAACTTTGACAATACGGCGGCGAAATTTACCTTTTCAAAACGTATCGTTAAGAGGGATAGACTGATGGAGAAGCGGTGGTGTTGGTGGATTTCCATTCGGTGTTTTTAATGAGCAAAGAGATAACTGACAGAAAAATCTCACAGAGGTAACTTCTTTGACAATCAACACTAGGGAATGCTATGAACATAGATGAAAGCCAAACATTGAAAGACTTCAAAATGATGCAGATCTTAAAATGGAGGGAAACTAAATTGGATGAACTCACTACTACATCACTAGCATTCAATCG
>MU942119.1:0-14884 GCA_036418165.1 Cooperia oncophora
AATAACTTGTAGAAAATCCACAAGGTACGTCTCCTGCGGCGATTGAGGAAAGATAGCTCCTCATCCTAGATTCAGAGATTGAGAGATCATCACAGATTCAGAGAAGATGCATGGGCTGGTAACTTTCTCCAGGCAATGCCAAGCAATAATGCTCTGGAGGTAGACGAAAACAAAAGCACAAAAGGGGTTAGCTCCTGCCTCACAGCTTGTTCATGTCTCACCCTGCTTTCTTCAAATGGCTAAAGATTTGCAGATATAATAAGCCAGATAAGGTAGAATAATCAAGGGAAAGTTGACTATGAGAGAGGAAACTGTACGCCTTATTGCCGCGTGCGGCTCTACGTAAAGGAATTCCACCTGCGATGTAGGTCTGAAATGCGATCATCACGTTCATCTGTGAATGTTTGACATGCAGTCAAGTGCTTATGCTAGCACCTTCTCGGCGCTGGCCACAAGGTGCCGTAATTAACACACGAGTCTTACCCATTCGCCTGCACGATTCTATACAGATTCTCGAATCCTGGAATTGCAAAGGTTGACTGCGCTGGACAAAGTAGAAGTCAAGAGTAGAGTAGAAAACAGTAGTTTGACAGTGAGAAGAAGCTCTGTAGTTCCAGTGATGACTGGTTCACAAAATGAGGATTACTCAGCTGTATGTATTGGAGAGCATGTGAAAATAATACGTGTGAAAACTTCAAAATCTCTTTGATATGGCTCGAAATTGGACTTCTTCCTTTTCTGGCCTCATTCCACGCCGACGTCTAGCCCTTTGTAGATCATCACCATGGGAAGTGGGACTACATGCCGACAGTCGCGGAAAAAAAACTTGGAACAAGCTCAGCGTTGCGCTTTCGCTTTTCAATATTTACCTAAAATTTTTGAACTGTGCATCAAATCGTTCTTTGCTCAAATGAAGTGCTCGTAAAAAAGCTACTCAAAAAAGAGTGTTAGAGTTGGTTGAAGGAATTCGTTGCAGGGACAAAATTTTGAAGATTACGGCGATGAAGTTGAGGAAGGGGGGGGTGAGGGCTGCCAATGTAGGAGTCGACTTTTTTATCTTCTTAGACGAGTCTACTACTAATTAGCTTTCCCCGCAGGCACGAAAAACTCGGTTGGTTCAGGCGGGAGCCGATCCGGGCTTTGAACCCCAGGCCACGCTTGTGGTAAGTGGCGCCACTTGCCACTACACTATCTCCGCTTAACCAAAATTTTAATATTATTGTATTATAACATTATATTCTTAGCTTCTGACCCTAATACTGGTGTATAAGAAGAGATTAGATAGCTTAGAACAGATGAAAATGCCTTTTCAAGCTTGTTCCAAGTTTTTTTTTTTCGCGACTGTATATTAAGCTACCCATAAAACTAGTTAAAAACACGAAAACCTGAGGAAATAAGGAGGAAAGTGGAAACTGCCACGTTCGTTTGACTTGGCAACCTAACCGAAGCTAATGAGATTTTTGGCAGCTTCTTCATTGCCATTCAGCCTTTGTTGGTTTCTGATGTCCGTACCGGAATTCCCGAGGCGCAGGTAGGCACAAGAGACACGCTTATTACACGCGCTATCCGGGACCGTATCTCTGATGGACTCCAGTAAATGTCACCAAGCCTTCTATGTTCCGGTGACAGTGGGTTGGTGCCTAATTTTGTGGGATAATAAATACCCTGACTTGTACATTTATGGATTCTGCAGGTCACTGTATAGGCATTCAATGAGCTATTACTATTCTAAGGATAAGCTTCCCAAAAAAGAACTGACCAGCGCTGAAGGCTTACCTCATGCTGTGACAGGCATACACTCAAACTGCTAACTTCGTTACGCAAAACGTGCTTCAATCGGATTCCCGTCGATTGATCCCGCGAGCACGTGAATCACCCCCTCACCACCCTTTCATTTTTGTTTTCCAGGTGACGTTTTTGTTTGAACAAAATGCCTGTAGAAGTCCGTACCGAGTGCGTTGCTGATAAGTGAGTGACTGCGGAAGCGTGACCTGCTCGCCGTGTTAGCATACAAATTTATTTGTCTGTCTAAATATTTGTTGCACTCATTTTGATCAGGTTGGGTCTATTGGAATGCTTTTGATTCATCAATCAGAACTACTACTGGCGCCATTTCTCTGCACCGTTCTCTAACTTTCCTGATGCCTTATGGACCACTCTCGATTCGCCGGTACACGACCTCAGTTACTTGTGAAAGTCTACATTTTTAATGTGGAAGAATCCACAGTTTTCGAAACACGAACGGTTTTAGGTTTCCTTCTGCCAGTTCTTTTTGTCTCTTCATCATACCCAATCCGTTTCTGTTGATTTCTCATTTTGTATGGAATAGCCTAGGGTGATATTCTGTTTCCTGTGTTCCTTATATTCTGAGATTTTTGTCCGTGCTCGAACGAAGCTTAATATGTCTCATCTTACCCTGCGTGGTCGACTTCCTCTAGTTCTGGCGCTACTGTCACAAGAAGCTTGACTGGCCCGGATGAGAGCTGATCCGATACTCTCGGAAAGTTCCACATGGTAGCCGAAACCTTTCACAACAACAGCACCACCATTCACAGATAAATATGGATCGGACCGAGGTAAACGTAGATCCGGCGCAGTTTGTCGACGGGGGGGGGGGCATTTTGCTTTCCATAGATGTGTCGACCCATCTAGGCAGCCGTTTCTCGAGTTGACACGTTTTAGGATAGTGGCTAGACGATCTTACTTCAGCTTCACAAGAGTTCACAAGTTTTACCAGAGTGAGATTTGTAAACCGGAACTAGGGAAGCAATGATAATACAAAATGCCCCCCGTCGACAAACAGCGCCGTAGATCCAGTATATTTACATTTACCTCAGTCCGATCAATATTAAACTGGAAATCCGTGAGATACGGTAGGCTACGTGCTCCAACTAAACGTGGCGTTCGTTGGCTTTTGGTGAGGTATTTTCATGTAGACACAGTTGTGTTCGTATCCCTGTTCAACACAGAACAGCATGACAATTGTGTCGAAACTGGAGTATTTCGCAAGTGACCCATTTATGCCATGTTCAAGTGCCACGCCTACTCCGTTTCAGGGATAAGGAGTGCATAGGAAACAGCAGGGCATGAAAATTTCATCCAAGTAAGCTAATCCTCCTGGATTTCGTGGATAAAGCACTAGGACTTATCTAAAGGACTGTCAGCTTTTCAGGAAAGACACACAAATGAACGTCTTCTCGACTTCACAGTGAAGTCGAGCGCATACCGCGTTACAAAAGTTTCATCAGGGATGATTAGCTCCTCGGCACTGCGGGGTGGTCCATCTGTCTCTCCTAGACAGTTCATTCAAAATGAAAGCACCCTGAAGATTTATCCCTGAAATAGGAAAAATATAGAGCAGAGGCAGAAAAGTGTAGAAAAATAACGTTTTTCTTCATTTTTCGAACACAGTCGTTTCGGTATCATTTTTTCGGTCTGCCTTCTTGACCCTCGCCGTGGTCCTGTTCCTCATTGTTTGTGCAACACTTCTAAGCCGTTTCCTATAATTGGGCCCGAGCAACCAGAGCAAACCGTAAAGAGTCACATGATGATCACAGGAACAATGAGCAGGACTTATTTGGAGACGCGAAGAGTTTAAAGCTCTCAGAGCCATTTCGACTACCAATAGTGCTTGTAGGATCAAGTCTTGGTTTAGAAAGCCAGAATTCATTTGACGTATGCCGATGAATTGAGCCATGGTATATCCTCCAGCTTATTCGATAGTCCACAAGTCCACCATACAGAACTGCTTTCAATTTCTGTCCCACCGGAGCCCCTTTATTCAACTTTAGTTATCCTCACATCAGGGGATCAGAAGAGGAGGAGTAAGTCCGTCTCCGGTTGCCTGAACTACCAATACTGACTGGTTGGTGACCAATGCAGAAAGAAAACAACCATGGTAAGTTTCTGCGGATGGACATACTCCATGCCACTTGGCACCGCCCCGACTGACTCAGACGACATCAACTGTGCAGTGGTTGTCAAAGCAGCCAAATTCGCTCGTCATCCATTTTGTAATCACTTTGGTCGCAGCGGTAGCGACAGCATATGCTTGGAAACAACCTGCCAGACCACTCGGCAATCTGAATATGTGGATGTAATGTTTAGAACAAATGCAAATAATCAGTGGGCTTGCTCCCTTCGGGCTTTATTTTGATGGGTCTTCTATGCACAACAACGAAAACGTTTGTGTATTTGCACATCCTGAGTCATTCGAAGCCGAGTGGTGCGGATGTTGATGAAGGCCCGGTTGTCGTGAGAGTGACCCCGAAAAAGGAGGCAAACATTGGGGGTTTTGAAACCTTGGAAAATGATGTCACCTTGCGTCATTTCGTACAAAGCCCTGCAGAGTGTTCTCCAACAAAGGGAACATGCGAAGTGAACTGCCTTGGCGGCTTGTTTCCTGAACTTTATGTCACTTGCAATTAGAGGAACTGAATTTAGTTCATTTCCCTCAGTTTCTCGAAGTTCACGTATCCCATCACGTATCCCATTCATGCTGTTGGGGAACCTCAGAAATGAAGTGTTGGAATGCTATTCTCAATGGGTAACTAGGGGTAATGGTATTCTGAAAAAAATGTGCGATATTACTTACAACCATACTTTACAATACCACTTTTCCAAAGTGGATTGTAGTTAGTCAATTCTGATCGAAACTCGTTTGAAAAGGTTTGGTTTGTCCGCGAAATATCACGTTGGACGGAAAGTCCTGCAACACTTTGATTGAATTGTTGTAGAAAAAGGCCAAAAAACATTTTAAATGTTTTCACCCTGATTAGTGAAGAGTGTCCTCTGAGGTTCTTGCGACGGGTATATCATGACTTTGAGAAAAGTTTCACAGACTGACAGTACCTCAAAGGTCAAGGTACTTTTCGACCTATCCTATATTATGAGTTCTGTAGGGCCACTCAGCCGTAGTCGAGGAAGCTACACCTACGTTGTCTTAAGGAAGGATATCGCTTGCCATGGCAGAGGGTAGCTTTTGCATCAGCGCTTCGAAGCTGGACTTATCCGATTGAGAGGTAGGCAATGTATAGGTCGCCAATCAGCACAGAATGACGGCCCTCTACTCAAGCTTCTTGAAGCGCAGCCAAATGTAACCACCAGTAAGTGGCCACAATCGTCCAGGCTCCATCTGACAGAAACTGCCATGCTTCTCCGCAATCTCGGTTATCGGGAAAATTTTTGTGAAGGATGCCTCATGAGTTGGACTCCGTCTGACAAGTGATACCGAATGACCGTGACTCCCCCTGAGTTTTCTTATTGCTTGTAACACTGTGACAGAGAGCAGTTGTGAGACGCTTGGCTTAGTAGCGGTGTCTGGAATCTTGCATAAAATGCCACACATCCCTCGCCAGAAATACCTCAAACAGAAAAGTAGATTCTTTAGCCATAAAGCAGATGTGGCAACGGATAATAGATTTCAGTGTGTTATTGATGGACCAAAGGCGGTATCACTGGAACTAGCACCGTTGATGAGGACCACAACACGTAACATCCTCTGGACTTAAAAATGGAATGACGTACGCTTGAATTCATTCAGACAATACCTAATTAATTCTGCTATGCTCGCATGCGAGGACCGCTGTGGGAGATCAGCGCTAGGCCAACAAGATCATGTATTTCGATCAGAGAATGCGTCCGTACTCAGGGTTATTTAACAAAGTTAGCAGCCTCTAATTACCACCTCCTTTGGTCCCTATCGCATCCTTTAAAGCAAAATTCCGAAAATCGACCTCAACTCGAGAATGAGGTCCACCTCTTCTTTTTATCATAGTTGCCGTAGTTCTATGAGAATGGAAATGAGAAGCTGTGCAAAAGAAGGGCACTAGTCCTAGTCATCAACTATGGTTACCTTGTACATAGATTGGAGGTGTGTTTTAGTTAGAGATTTGCCGTCCCAAAAGTATTGGTCACAATGTCGCAGTCTTTCCGTCCAAGCCTAGTAATAGAGATGGTAGCTTTTCGTTTCTTTCCACTTGTGGTCGTTCTAGCGAATACTTCTCAACACAAGTTCGTTGCAGATTTCTGCATGTATTCTTTGGTATTCGGCAATCGTTTTTTTCACCAGAATGATGCCATTTTTGCGTTCGGTTGGTAAACTAGCTAATTCTTCAATTTATAGCAAGATGAAGCTCGTGCCACGCGATTCGCGGCGTGGAATTACGTCGCTGTGATTTGAATGGTAGTCGAGAGTGACGCATTTCAGAGATAGGTTGACCAGTGACCGCTTTGAAGCCAGCGTTCGCGATCAACCAAGATGAAAAAACGCTGCACTGTACAAGATCGCGGAGTCCGCAACCACAGCGGGATATTCTCGGTTGGGCGGTGTTTGACAAGGACTCTTGCCGGCTCGAAATCGATTGATTGATGAAGGCGCGAGTCAACAATCATTAAGCTGACCCCGTCCGTGTGCGTTAAGTTCGTCTGCCCGGCGTAGGCTTGCGTTACATTTATCACCCGTCGCGGGCTTTGGAATTCGCTAATATAGCGCGTCGGCACGACTGATAGAATGATTAATGAGTGATACATGGAGTGATATCCAATGCCGCTTGATTATACTAGATTAATAGATAACCTATGGTAGTGGCCGGATGAGATTAGCCGCAACGAGGCTGCGATGTATTTTGGAGAATTCACCCAAGATCTGCAAAACTCGTCCAGATGCCTTAAATCGAATAGGGTCTTACTACATGTTCTTTTTTCCTACTTTTTTGATTAATGCTTCACTTGCCACCTGTTCCAACAAATCTGACCCCTTAGACCCGCAAAAGTCGATCGCGAGCGCTGTCTCCGCGCTCAATTAGTTCATTGTCGTCCTTCCTTGTGCAAGTAATACAGCCCTCCCCCCCCAAGCTAAAGACTATCCCATTCTCGCGACTCCGCAGTAAGCGGGAAGCGTGCTAATATTTCGCCTGTGAGATGGTGATTGCTGTGTGATAGCTTCTGCCGCCCCAGTTGGACGACACTGCTAGTTGCCCTTGACGGAGGGCGCTCGATTGTCTGTTGCATGTGCAGCGAGGCTATTAATCGGATTGATGTCTTTTGCTGACCGCGCTCGTAATTCTGCTAGTTCTAAATCTAAAAATTCTGCTCTCCTTTATTACATTTTATTCATTAGGAGCACATGTAGCCAATGCAACCCATCTCGCAAGGTGAAACGGGTGAAAATGATACAATTTCCATGGTGCAAAAGCTCGACACACACTGAAAGATGCACGCTACCGTACCCCCAAATTCGGACGCCGAGTTTTTGGAATATTCTTCTTTTTAGGTGTTGCTCGTCCGTGTTTTTGTTGTTTTTCGTAGCTGTGACTGTCAGGGAGCGATTTTGTTTATGGTGTTCTTGAGGACTCTTCTTGCTTTTTTTCTTCTTTGGGGAATTACTTATCAGCTACTGTTTCATAATTGAACAGCAACTATCCATGACACTTTTATCGCGGGAGCTGTCTTTGAGTCATATTTACCACGAGTACACTCGAAATCCCTGAGATGAGGTAGGCGTGGCTGCGTACTTCAACTAAACGTCGTGGTGGCTGTGCTCTTGGAAAGACATTTTCATTTTGACCCAAATGTGGTCACGTCTTTTTCCAACAAAGACAAGATGGCGGTTGTCTGAAATTTAAATATCCCACGAGTAACCAGTTCCGTGCCATGTTCGAATGCCACGCCTACCCCGTCTCAGGGATAAAGAGTATATAATCCCTGCACTGAAGGCCTTCATAGGGTGAAAGCGGGTACAATCTGATGGAGAAACCCTCTGACTGCAGCTGAAGCAAGCTCTTGGGCAGAAATGCTTGAAGGGTGAATTTTTGATAGTCATTTTCGGATCTAGGCCCGTCACGTAAGCTATGCAAAAGCTTATATCGTATAGATTCTTTTCAGCGATTATGAATTCTGCGTACCGCTTTGCAAAAGATCGTCTGCTGGTGAAGTTATACCCCTTTCAAGAATGATGGAAGTTCAATGGAAATCCAGTAGATAACCAGCCCTTCAACCTCACAATGACACAGCCGCAAAATTAGAAGAGGGTGCAGTTCGGCTTGGTGGGGCACTGAATGATATTCAGCAATGCTTCTGTAGACCACCACATGACGACGTCTGAAATTTTGTAATGAAAGTGGCTCACTTGTGCCATTGCGCAGCTTCACAAAAGATGACTTGGTTGAAATGGTGTGGCGAAAATAGCAAGCAAAATTGCAGAATGCTCTCACCTAGCCGGATGCGTCCAGAAGGAATGCCTCGACAGCCCTAAAAGGCAAAGCCCGCGATCATTCGCCATCACAGATAGTGGACTAGGAGTTCGCATATAGACGACAAGGTTCTGAGTAACTCGATAGTGAAGAAAAAAGCATGCCAACTGCCCTAAATAGAACCCCATTCCGATCCCAGTTTGTACGTGCCCAATTAACTCCATCTTCAACACTACGCCCTCATCCGCACAGCTGATTCCCCGATAAGAACTCTACGACCGTACAAGTGACGATTTTCATGCTTTTTCGTCCTGCAGCTTCGTTTTTCACTGAAAGGCGGGCCTTGAGGGCGGAGTCTGGAGGCGGAGTCACTGGAAAAAAGGAGGCGTCACTGAACCTATATTGCGCTATAGCGCCCCTCCCTTACAATTTTTTGTCGCGAAACCGCTACAAGGTTGTTCGTCGCGGGCCACACTACCCTCCCGACGCCATATTTTCAACTTCTATACCTGATCGCGGACAGTGCCTTAAAAAGACCGAGATCGTCTGCTGCATAGCCATGATCATCTGCTAGGGGGTCGTTCGGAACGAAACCACTTTACGACATGATGATAAATCTCGATTCATAGCGCCATTTTCGATGACCAGGTGGCCTCAGGGAGCTGCAGACATTCATTTTTTTCTGCGATCGCTGATCGACCTTGCTATTTGTTTAGTCTGTTTCCTCCTCGGACCAGGAATAGTAACATCTAGCCACGCCCACAGAGCGAGGATTTCTCACAGAAACTGGTCTACGTTCCGCCTTCAGGGGTAAGTCAGGGCTCTGAAACCCTATTTAAGACCGGAATAGCGAACAGAGTTCGGCTCGTTGGAGCTCCTCCTTTTTGGGGAAAGCTACATTGACTAGTAAATGCATCGACTCTCCATCAAACTCGGCATAGCCGCGATAATATTGAGATGCGTTTCTATAAGTATCTTTAACAATCTCGGATTGTTCAAGAAACTCATTCCTGCGTTTCATTTACTCTTATGGAATGTAGAAACTGCTAGTCACTGCACCTGATCGGCTGATCAAAAGCCGTCTCACTTGATGAATACAGGTTCTTTCTTTTGCACACCAACCAGTAGTTAACGTGAGAGAACAGTAACTTCCTCAATAAGTACCACATTTGACAATTTTGTTGATCATCATCACAATCTGCGCCCATTTATTTCTACTAAAGATATTCTGTAGCTAGTTATTTGTATGTCTACTTATGCTTCTAGGAACTTTTTTTCACAAAATGCCGTCTTCTTCTTGTTATATTTCTCAAGCTTTGTCTCTTTAGACGTGACTTTTCGAGAAGGCTAGCATTACCTGGTAGTGATTTCGTGAAATAAAAATCAGAAAATCAATCATGAATATCAAATTTGGGGACCATCATGTAAATAATGCTTAACACTAGGCTGCCCATGATCTCAAAAAGACTGCTCACTGTCACCATCTCCTGTACTCCACAGAAGCTTATCTGATTCCAATGATTGCAAAAGCTTTTGCAGAATCAGCACTGACGTTTGTTTACTCGAACCTTACAAGACAAGGGTCGCTTTCAAACAACTTTACCGGCATCAATTAAGAACCGGTTACCCATGTTTCATTAGCTGACTACGACCGAATCAACTTGCTCCACCCATGTGTCACCAACTCATTACCACCTACCACAATCAGTTTCATTGTCTTTTCTTTCATTTGAAAAAGGGGCATCTTCTTCTGTGAAGACATTGGCACTTCTCTGACTCTTTCAGAGGAGCGCATTACTGTGAGCTACTTGCTCTTTGCAAAATTCTTTTTTACGATATCTAACAATTGCGACCGAACAGCTCACCATATTAAACGTGTGAGTGCTGTAAGGCTACGGCATAAAAGCCGTTAAGCTGAGAGGGTAAAAGCGGCCCTGGTGGCGTAACGGATAGCGCACTCGCCCGGAAAGTGCGTGGTGCGGATCGGGTCCCGTCTGTATTCTGACTTTTGCTTATAGCTCAGCATTCTTGTGGTAATTTCCGAACTGCAAAAGAGCAGCTATCATATTGCAAAAAAATTAAAATTCATTCTGTTGAAAGGGTAGATTCTCTTCACATTCTCCAACTTTGTACTTCTCTTCAAGTGTCCTTCCAGAGGTTCCCATAACTATGCGGTCCAAGCCAGAACCCGGCTACTTTGAAAATGACTTGTCTTGGTTGAGCCCAGGATCCTCTACCATATGAGAATCTCCTCCAATCCCATACGATTGTTTCTGCTCTGAGGTTGAATAATTTCCTGGCCACATCATCTGTACAGGAGGAGCTTTTCCTATACAATAGGAGGAAATTGTAGAAACTGGGGGAAAAACCGAAATTGGTGCATAAACAACTAAAGAACAATTTACAACATTCTTATTCACATCCAACGCAGCCAGCGCCTTTGCAGACCAGGACTTGCTTCAGGGATCCATCTACTATGCAATAAAGGCAATAGGCGTCAAGGCTAGCGCATTCCTTCAGGAGGAAATGTTTTATAATATTCCAGAGCTCTATGTTCCTTTTCTGGACCATTTGATTCCAGTACTATAAAATAGCATCAAGAAGAACATTGTCGAATTTGGAAAAAGAGTAGAAAGCTAGTCGTGGGAAAAGTCGATCTTGTTTAAAACGTCAGTGGCCCATTTCTTCACCCACGCAAGCGGGGTCAAGTAGAAAAAAATTTCAATACCTCTATTTTGAACATCCCAGGAACTCAATAATTTCATGTACACGTAGATAATGACTTGAGCCAGGGGGCTTGAGTGGTCTCCTGGTTCAGTTCAGCCCTCAGTTCCTCTTGCAGTCTGATAGACGACAGCATTGTTCCACTGCGACGGCTGTTGGATCTTGTGTGCCAGAATGCCTCCTTAGTGAAATGTGACTGATCGGTTGCGATGAGGTGACACTTTTTTGTCAAGTCAATGGGTTACATAGGAGGTCATGTGAGGGTGTCATCGGTAAAAAGGAACGGGGGAAAGGTAGGGGCAGCATGGGGTGGAGCCACTGGATGGATGACCTGTGGTCCATGGATCGAGTACAGTTTAAGTTGCTACAGTCATCCTAATCTTCCTTACTTCTAGGTAAGTTAATTGGCATCACATAAATACAGTAGCGAAAAACGCCCAAAACAAGCCAGTGTCGCACCTCTTTTTTTTTACAGTCAAAGAGCAGTATGCAGATGACGTTGGGTAGCACCCCGGAAAGTCAAAGAGGCCTTCGCATTCCACGCTCTTGCTATAGTTTGTTATTTACCTGGGTATGAAAGGCTACAAGTTCTCAGTTGCACATCCATTCTCCTCTCCCAGTTGTGAATGGTTTCTTTTAGAACTTGATTCCTGTTTTTTTTTGTATACTCTTTCTTTCCTCCATGATACACTGCTTATCCCTGAGACGGAGTAGGCGCGGCTTTTGAGCATGGCATAGGACGGGTTATACTTCAATTTGAAGCAACTGCTATCTTGTTCTGTGTTAGATGTAGACATGATTACGACTGCTCCAAAATGACAATATCTCACGAAAACCTGGGCCGCCGCCATTTTAAAATCAAGTACGCAGCCACGCCTACCCGATCTCAGGGATTTCGAGTATACCTACCTAGCCAGTCTTCGAAATCTAAATATTGCTGTGATGTTGCCTACGGGAATGAACAGACATCAAAAGGAAACCAAGAGGAGTACTCTTTTTTTAGTTCTGTTACTTTCTGGATGGCTCGGCTTATCGTTCTGCTGACGACGTGGATGGCATTTGTGCACTCAATAAACGACTTTCTTGTCCAAGGCCGAGCTGACACCCTCAAAGTTCTCAGGAAGATTATTCGGGAACGAGACGCCAAAATGTCAGTGAGAATTTAATTTTTGAGCAGCTGATTGTTTGCATTTTTTAAAAACCCTACAGATTTGCTTATTGGGCATAATGTCATAAAACGTGAGGGGTAAGGCTTTCTTTCCAACGATTTCCTCTTTGAGGTGTGGCCTAGAAAGCTCCATGCGAAGGAGAGGTATTTCAGGTCGTGTAGCCCATCTTCGAAACGGTTCACCGCGTTTATGTAGTAGAAATCCATTCACGGACCACAAAAGTGTAGCTCATTTTTGTTGCGCGCTTCTCAGAAAGCCAAGATGCGGCAGAAAGAAAGCGAGAGGGCACGAACAACAGGGGTGATAGAGACGTGTTCCTTGGGAGGAAGGTTCAGGTGTTTTCGAACATGTTTGTGTTCAGACAAAAGTTTCCTGTCCATATAAGCACAAGAAAAACGTAGGAGATGAACCGACGTCCTTAGCCCTTCCTATCCTTTCTTTTACCTACCCGGGAGCGCGCAGCTAAGATGAGCCACGCTTTTGCGGCCCCCGCATTCTTCACTTCATGCAGAAACACTTTTGCAAACGTGTTCCTCTTCTAGAAAGAAGCTCTTCTTGAGATTCGTAGTGGATTCTTCAATTTAACATGAGCTACAAAAATCTGCGGGACCAGCCATCGTACAACTCCAAAGTTTTTACCCTCCCAGACGATTTTGGTACCAGTTTCGGGGCAGAAAATTTTATTGGCACGAAAAGTAGGGACCAGGGATGCGATACTACACCGGGCAGTTAGTGAGCATGCCACGTGCCACTACGCCACCTCCGCCTCGTGCGAACTGTTACAGCTAGGAGCTCTATAATAGGCAAAATACATGCTCATGTGAAGGGATGAACCGGTGCATTTTGACGACGTAGGGGTGGGAGGGGATATTTTGCACTTTCGCTACTTCCCAGACGTGTCGACCTATCTAGGCAGCCTCTTCTCGAGTTGACAGGTTTTACCATGATGGCTAGATGAGCTTGCTCCAGCTTCACAAGAGTTCACAGGTTTCGCCAGAGTGAGACTTGTAAACCGGAACTAGGGAAGCAATGATAGTACAAAATGCCCCCCCCGTCGTCAAACTGCGCCGGATGAACCTATTGGAGGACAACTTTGTCGGAAAGGAGGAGGCGGCCATTGGGGTAAGTGGAAATAGCATAATAACGAAACCCAAAACCTCTGAGGCTGAGAGAATGACGAGGACCATATATACAGGGGGGGGGGCAAAAAAAAGTCACTTCGACCGAGTCACATATCAGCAAAGTTTTCGCAGCCCAGACAGAGGACGTGGATACGAGTACCAGGGCGGAAGATACCCAAGATGTTCCTCTATAAGCAGGAGCTGGCTCTCGCCCATCACCTTCATGTACACCAAAATATGAAGTCATCTCCAGTCGCAGCCTGACTGGAGAAGACCTTCGGAATTCATGTCACCTCCAAACAGCTGCGAAACTTCTAGTATGGAGTCACCCATGGATAGCTACCTGGAGACCAGTACTCTCGATCTGGAAGACCTCCAACATCGAGCAGCTCCGACAACGTCGCCACGGTCTAGGACATCATCTTCACCACAGTCGCAAGGCGCGGGTTGATGGTATGGACCGGACGTACCTGGAATGGAAAGACCAATATTTTCTTCGTGGACCCCGGACTGAAGGTGAGCGCTGGCGGTTACATTGGGCAACTCGTGAAGAATATCCTCCTCACATGTGGTCGCCCGTACCTTCTTGGAAACTTTGTACTGCTACAGCATTGAGTGCCACCACATGAAATCGAAGGGCGTTGGAGAAACACTCGCCTACTTGGAATGGAAGGGGGCTGAGTACCTAAAGAAGATGGAATATCCAAGTAGGTCACCTGACCTGAATCCCCTCAATTACCCGGTTCGGGCGGAGTTCAATAGGGTGGTCTACGGTGGCGGAGAAATCGACTATCTCGCTGATCTCAGGCACCCACTCACGGTCGCGTGCCAGAATCTCTCGATGGCGCTCGTCCAGAAGGCTGTGGCGGAGTGTCATGATAGTATTTGATATGCTCTTTAATATGGTGGTAAAAATGTCCGATCAGAATTCAATAAAGTGTAACTAAAGTGTAACTTATAGCGCCTCGAAAGTCAATAGAGAAAAGTGACTTTTTTTGGTCCTCCCTGTAGTATAACCTTGCAATCGTGGAGTCGGGAAGAACGGAATCGCCTTCGCCAGCCCTGCTCCACCGATGGTGATCAGTCAGTGAAGGAAGTGAACTCCGTTCAAGGAAGTAAACAGCCATTGAAAGCGCCGCGGATGGGCTTATTCTACTTTTTTTTGAAACCGCTCCGACTATCTCGACGTTAGCAACTAATACTGGAATAACCCTTTCAAAATTTCTCTACAATAATGAAGACTACTGCTGTTCTTGTCTCATTATGAGCGAGTTCATTCAATGTTTGTTTAGAAACTCCATTAAGGAGTGAACTAACTAACTCGTTAATTTTCGGTAGGCCGGTTGGCCCATAAGCGATGGCGTTTTTTATATAAAATTTTGTATAGAAGATGGAATAGTTTACCACCGCTTTACAAACTATTTGATAGAGAACTTCGAGCGCTTCGAAATCACTTGCTTCTTTTTTTCCGTGACCATCCGGTTTTTGTCGAATTTCAAGACATTGAAGTTAAATGTCAATTTCACGAAAGTGAGTGCTTATAACGCTTGCTTTTTCCGCTTGGTGGTACTGGAACAGCAGGAGCAACTCAAAACTTGTGGGGTGTATGCATAAAGAACTTCGTCTCTCAGGACCGCTCGAGTTCCATGAAGAGGTCTAAAGCTCGTGGGAATTTCAA
>MU942121.1:0-11721 GCA_036418165.1 Cooperia oncophora
CTTTCCACCAATTGTTGCAGCAAGCGAGCGACAAGACTGTAGCATATTACATCGTATAGGTCGTCTTTGACTAATGCCTTTATTCGCTTAGAAAAAACGACTGGAAAACGGATTTTGGCACCGCGCAAAACGCATGTGCACTACACGCCCCATCATACTGAGCGAACAACTATAGTCACCCCGAAGCACACAAAAGTCGAAGGACGGGACACAGGTGAGCTGGCTCACAGGGTTCGCTTTGAATCCCCTAGGCCTTCGGCACGAAACCGAAGGACCAGATCATTCAATTTCTGAACTACTATTAGAGAGGAGTCACACTGATCTTTGGCTTTCCCAACCTTGACAGAGGTTTCAGGGCTGAAAGGTAAGCCCAACGATATCATACCGAAGAGTAAGACATTCTTACTGGAAAATACTACGCAAATTATCACGAGGTTGTAGGCTTGATCAAAATCCCCAACACAGACAGTACTTGACAATGCACCTGTCTGGGTAGCACAATTAGGGGTTCTGATAAGGAGTAGAACACTTTGTTTTTTGCGAAACGCCGTAGTTAACAGAGAAAGTCAAAGATTTGAAAGAATCATCAGGCTTACTTACGCTGTTTAAGGGGCGCAGCTTTTGAAGGGTGGGGGGACGTGCAGAATTTACCTCGAGTGCCCATTTCTCCTCCACCTGGATGCTTGCAAGGAAAATCAACACAGGTCTATGGAAGGGTGCAATCGACTTACACTTATTCGAATTAACGTGTGGGATACCATTATATGATCTTCACATGACAAGGTCCCATCTAAAGAAATACATTTGCAGTATCAATGGATAGCTAGCCGAAAACCGTAGAGGACATTGTCTCTACACTCGTAATTGATTATTATACCAGCGCTGAAATGTCATTAGAATCCCTAGTCAGTGGCATAATCATAACCCGCTTGTTGGGAATTAGGCCGCGTTCACACTTTGCGACAGCGTCCACCAGCGTCTACCAGCGTCCACCAGCGGTTTCACCACCATAGAGTTTCGAGCGTCTGTCAGCGTCAGTGACCAAGAAAAAACAGGTATCGCTCTGACGAACGGCAGCATCTACCAGCGGCTACCGGCGTCCACCAGCGTCCGACAACGACCACCGTCTCGAGCGAGCTCAGAACAATGTGAATTTGTCGCATCCACCGGTCTAACCAGCGGTCAAGTCAGGCGCGTATCATAATGCGCAACTGGAAGCTGTGGATATCCAGGCAGCCCTGAAAAACGACTGTCGAAACCGCCTAGGGTTGACTATAGGCGCTCTGGTGGGTTACGGCGTAGTCTACATTTCTTACAATATGCTAGGCCTCGAAAATCGACGATGGCAGTTTGAAACATGAGGCAGTATTGTATAAATACTTCACACCAACCTCGTTAAGGCCCAGCAAAACGGCACGTTAAGAATATATGATATCGCATTTAGCGTCTACCAGAGTATCCACTAACGATCAGGAGTACGGTACTGTGTAGAAGTACGGGGTGGAGTTGCATAAGCCTAGTCCAGCTGTTGCCTGCTCCCCTCTAATTTCCCATGCTGTACCAGCAATCTGCTACCCTCTTACCTCTCCGTACTCCCTACTTCTGCTCGCTGGTGGACGCATGTAGACGCTAGTTTGATATCCATACTTTCTTAGTCCTTCGAAACGCTACGCGCGTGCCGTGGGAGTGGTGGACGCTTCCGCAGAGTATGAAAGCAGCTTTAGCTCGAGCATCTTGGATTGTCTTCAGTGTAAAGTGTTAAAGGCACATTCCGCGAAAAAATAGGGCTGTGTGACCTCTCAATATGGTCGGATCGACCCGGAAGGCGATTTTTGAGGCTGCGCTACTTTCAAAATGTGAAAAACGGCAAGAACTCCGCTAGAAGCTGGCTAATTAGGCCCATGGACACCCCTTAGGCCCATGCCGACCCTCACCGGCTGCTAGCTCCTAGCTAGTAGCCACTATGTTATCTTTATCTATAATATTTCGGACTGCTTTTACTGCTGCTTTTCTCCGCTAATCAGATACTTAGCACTTTTTTGTGCCTATTTGAGTTCCGTTTCCCGCAACTTTGCGGTCGCGAACTGTGCCTTTAAGCGGGAAAAGGCTGAGGGCAGGAGGAGATCAAATCAAGCTAAGAAATGTAGAGCTAAACCTTTGACTCATAACTAGAGCACGTCCTGTCGTTAGGGGAAAATTCAGCAAAATACAACCCCTCTTTCGAAATTACATCTCTGGCACTGTATCCTCTCCCATCCTACCTGAGCGCATCTTCTCTGCGATTCTCGACTTTTAACCCATTTCCCGGAGATTTTCCTTGAATGTCCACGAAAAAACTGCCGCTAAGAGAGGAGGGAGAGCGTCGTGTATGCACGCACGTGGAGCAAGAAAAGTCAAGAACCGGAGAAATTTGTTAGAAACGATACGACTCCCTCCCTACAACGACCAGCTACGTCCTCTCCGGATCCCGAACGCACGAGTTCCCTGCTTACTTAAGGAAGCTCTACAGCTTTTCGATATCAAACTGACGATTTTTATAAAGCAAGACTTTCTGAAGGCTTCTGTTCAATCAACGTGAATGAATTGTTCAGATGTGACTGGAGTAGTTGCACACATTGGGTAAATTGGGTAGTACAGGAAACCCACCTGTAGTACTGGCAGGAGTTCGAGGCCTCTCAAATGTGTTGCTTTTCTCGCGCTTCTGCCGTCGTCGTAACTTGATTTGATCAGCCATCAATTTCTGTCGCTCAACGACCACCTGCAGCGAAATGTGATGAGAATGTGGAAAAACGCCATCATTCGTCTCGGACCACTGACAAATGATCTGGTTCTTCATAAATTCACTTCAACCCTAAAAAAATGACGGGCACTGCCCGTGATGACGCGCCGAACATTCCAACAGACGGTATACTCTTCTGCTAGTTGTTTTTTTCTCTAAAATAACGACAAACATTTCACCATACCTGACATTTGCAAGAAACACTCTCATTGAATGGCATCGCTCCTTTCTCAGTGTCCCTTCAGGCGAGGGACGACATTGTGCTGCGCGCATCGTTGACAGTTCGGACGACGTTCTTAAAAGGTGCCCTATTTCGGGACTCGACTAGCACGTCATAGGCAGCCAAGCTTGGACAAATTGCTTTACAAATCTGTATCGTCTACCCTACGAAAGCAAATCTCATAAGCTAGCCACATAATATTTACAATACTCTTTGAAAAATAAGACCCGAACCAAGTGTTCTAGTTTTTTTCGAAAACCCGCGTTGCCCTCAATTACTCCGCATCGCAAGAACCCCCCCCATGATTTCGGCACTTTCAACCATTTTTATTAAGAAATGGCTACATTGAATGCTTCTCAAGGGGTCAAGAGGTGAGCTCAGATTGGCGACGGAGGGGTGGGGGAGAGTCGGCAATTGCCACCTCCGCCTACTTCCACTAGCTCCGCCGTTTACATTATCACTCTGTGAAACCTGTGACCTCTTGAGAAAGCTGAAGCAAGCTCGATCGAGTCCACGATGCCGTGAGACCTGCTCAACTCTTGTTAAGCCTCATGTAAATAGCTCTTAGATAACTATCACTGTGATGGGAAGTACGCCGAACGTTGCATAATGCCCCTCATCGCAAATTGCGCCCATGCAGCTGCTTTGTATACGCCACCTAAACTGTACAAAATTTAAATATAAACGAGTGGTCATACAATCAGCCACGCGAACAACTGCACAAAATTCCCATCTTACAAAGCTAAATAAAGATAGATTAATAATATTCTTTCATTTCGCTGTACATTTGAGTCAGATGCCATGCCTCGGGGAAGGACTCCTGGAAACTATTAACAGCATAAAAGGGGCTAAGTGGGATGGGCACTGTCCTGAGAGGGCATCTTCTCAGCTTGCCTATTATAGTTTCTATCAATCTACACATTTCAGGGTGATGAGACCTGAGAACCTGTTGTGAAGTTGAACTGAAACTCAGCTAAAGCATAGCTTCACAACTATTCTACAGATACCTTTAGGAGGCAATAGCAGTAATAGATGAAGGCCACAAAATGTCCCACCAAGCTGAAGCTAGCGACCCGGGCATGATATGATACGCGCAGAATGATATGTACTAGTTTCCGATTTTGCATGTTCTTCGCCTATATGGGAGGCCTGCTCATTACAATTAGGAATTTCTCATTTTACGTTCCCTGCGGGAATGGCACTTCATTGTTTCCCCAAAGGACATTTCAGTCTACCCTTTTTGTTTCTTCGCCCTCTCTGGGCCTAGGATAGTTCTCTCCTCACTGGCTCACAATCGCTCACTGGCACCTTATAAGTCAGAATGCCGTCTAACCTTTGGAAAAAAACTAAAAAATGCATGGAAATAGAGTCTGCATCTATGAGAGGTCACATCTCTCCCCAGTACATTCACCCAATCAGCCGCTTCGCGTAGCTGGACATTACAGCAATGCGAACTGGACGTGCGTTGCCTAATACACCTGTCGGCTTTCGTGACCGTCTCTGCCGACAGCTTCCTGACTTATAGTGTGATTCGCGCGCAATGTTGCAGAGTATGGCTTTTCAAAAGTATATGCGGCATGAAAGTTGATGAAGCGCGAAACTAGGACCAGCAGTCAAAAATGACTTTTCAAAGAGATGTCATTTTTATTCGAGCTTATCTGCCACGTGCAAGTTCAAGACTAATATATATTACAACCTGCCAGATCCCACATGTGAATATTATGAGTAGTACAAGGTCAGTCATTTCTAGTTTTAAAGACGGACAACATGGCGGATGAGTGCGTTGGGTATAAGAAACAGACTGCTATAACTACACAATTCAAAATCCCGAGATGTAGAGCACGCACTTCAACCAAACATGGCGGCGGCATGCTTTTAGAGAGTTATTTTCATTTTCACGCAGCTGTAGCCATGTATCTGTCTAAAACGAAATGAGATGATAGTTGTCTCAAACGGAGATAAGGAGTATATGTACAGAGGAGAGGAGGGGAAGAAACTTACCGCTCGATGACACATGTGGTGCAAAGGTAGGTCGCTGAAAATTGTTCCTCCCATGTGAGCAGACACCAGGGGTGGTGCAGTGGCGAATTGTTCGCTTACCACTCGCTCGGCGTCGGGTTCAAATCTCCGGGTCGACTCCCGCCAACAAGCCTTCTACCCTTCCGGGGTACGGTAAATTGGTACCAGATTTGTCTGGGAGGATAAAAACACTGACTTGTACATCGGCTGGCCACCGCAAGTCATTGTAGGCCACATCGCATTCAATAAGCCACTACGATTCTGAATGGAAGTAGAATGCGTGCCGCATCCCACAAAGGGATTGATCAACGGCGAAGACTTTATCCTTTATCATTAAAGTAGATTCAGCTGGAGCACCACGACTTGGAAGTCGTGAATAGTTGAAGCTAACCATCATGGATGACGAATCCAACAGGGCCTAAAACATAACCCTGGGGCAGCCGCGTAATTCCCACGGTGGAACCAGGCTCCTGAAGACTGGTTCGGTGTCATCGATAGTACTGGTCCAGCTGTTTGAACAATCTTGGTATGGCTGGTGATTTGTTTTTCATTGCTCAATACATTCACTGTCAAAAGAAGTTTGGCCCACGCAAGTCGGCTCGACGGCTTTTGTAGGTATCCTAATTGGGAGAACTGTTCAACGTACTGTCTGACTACTGTCTGGAGTACCCATTTATCCAGTCATTGAGGCAGTCCCTGCGCTCGAAAAACTCGTTGGCGTTCTACCTTGTACAAGTACTCTGGTCCCCAGCCACTGAGTTCGTTCCTTTTTTTCTTAGCTTCACAGCAAGTAACGAAGGTGCAGCGGCACCCATAAGTGATTGTTCTCACTCCTCCCGAGTTGTCCCGCCCATAAAAAAATCGAAGGCTATTTCTGCCATAAGTTTAGTCTTTATACCACGTTTTCCATTTTTTCACTGCTAGATGGTATCAACATTGGATGACGCTAACCATAAGAAACGATTAGTGAGCCAGAAGCGGTAGGATGCAGCTTGATGGCACAGCAACAGCAAGTCGGGACAACTCCTACGTACCGCCGGGGGATCGTTACGGTGATCGTCATGATTTCTTTTGTTCTCTTTTTTCCTAGAGAGTCACTTGGCGCTTGGCGACTGCAAGTCCATAATCGAAAGCTACAGCCCACAATGTGCTGGGGTTTGTCTTTGAGCTTCTGCTCGAAGCTCCATGAGCAGGGTATCTTCTCTGTCCAACAGCGGAGCACTTATTTGCCCTCCCGCTCTGCATTTCAACAAAAGTTTTGAATATATCTTACGCATGTAGGAGCAGTACACGGCCACGTGGGAACTTCTTCGGGTCTAGGCAATTGACAGAGGCATTGAACAGGTCGTAATCGCTGCCAACGGCACCTGTCAAAAGCTGTTGGCGGTCCATTTCACAATGACAAGTGTCGGTAATAATACCGGCGAAAGAAACTCGACGATTGTTGAGCGAAATGGACACAGCTGTCCTTTCCAATTCATTTCCTACACCTTTTTGGAGAGTTCTTTGTGAAGCAGCTGACTGACCTATGCCGACAACAACTCGAGTGTCACAGATTGTCATTATGAAACACCCAAAATATCACACCTTTCAAGAAAAAAAAGTGAAAACAAAGGACGGAATTTATCAGGCAAAAGTTTTCAGCCCTCCCCATAAGGCTGCTATTTTGCCTCATCGTCAGTCAGAGCACGTCATGGTGATGTTTTTCACGACGCCCCTTCTCCTTTATCGGCATGAATTCCTCAACCATGACGTGCTCTGCCGTCTGTGCAATCATATCCGACACATGCACCACCTAGAACGCGTAGGAAATTTCACGAGTTCACGTTCTTTTTTGGGCAATCCTCCCATCTAGGCCTTCCTTAGAAGATGACCGCCTCAGCGACAATACCGGGAGTGATTAGTGATATTGCAGTCCCAAAAGACTGCTGGAGTGGTTGGTAGTGTAACAAAAATAGGCGAATTTGCAAGGGTCAGGAAATTATTGCTGAATGAACCAGTCAGGCTATTCTCTTCAGTGGAGACAATATATAGCTGCTTTCGCTTTGCTAAAAAAATTCTGCATTGGATCATGGTAAACGGGGCTCTTCGACGACGGGGGGTACCTTGCACTTTTGCTGCTCCGCTCTCACTCTGTTGAAACCTGTGAACTCTTCTGAAGCTGGAGCAAGCTCGTCGTCGGTAAAAACTGTCTACTCCTGTGAACTGGGGAAATAGCTCTCTAGATGGGTCGACACGTTGATGGGAAGTAGCAAAAGTGCAAAATGCCCCCTCGTCGCCGAACTGCACCTGAAGAATGCATCAGATTTAAGACCAATTCTCTGAGGTTTCCTTCTGGCTTATTAAAAAGTCATTGTATAGTAATTGGTAAAATGAATTACCTTTAACCTTTACAGTTGTATCTTCAGCTCCACAAGGCGCCTCTGTTGAATTTGGATGTCCCGGCTCACCTTCGATCTGTACGAGACGGCTGTTCAATTCTCGCCTTCGCTCCACCATCTCAACTAATTCTATTAGACACGGCACACGGACGCATCCGTTCAATTGCCTGACTTGACTGTTTTGCGAAATCGGATGGCCCCCTTCAAATCCATCAGAATTCATGAGAACTTACAATGCAATCAGAACATTGACACAAGCTGTACGAACAATTCTGCTTGTGATTCTTCCGTTTCACTCGAAGCCCATGATTGAGACACCGCTGGCAGTAGTAGACTCGCTTTTCGCCAAACAATTCCGGCACAATATCCTCGATGTTCATCTGTCATTAACTGCATTTAATTTCTTCAGTCTCTCAGAAAAAATGTTTTTTAGACGATTTCATATCGTTACTTTTGAATATTTCAAACTAATGAAGGCTGGGCCTAATTATGCACTCCAGGTGGGGTCCATCAGATAATGTCAGGTTTTATGGTGCTTAAAGGGCACTCCTACCCTGAGAACCCTGGCGGAAACGTCAAGAATTAGCAGAATGGTTCAAGAAGAACTAACTGAGAATAACTGTGGCCAACGAACTCTTGTCTCGCTATGAAACTACGGTAGCCCCGCCCCTTTCTGACTGCCTATTGGACAGCGTAAAGAGTATAGAAATCGAAATATATTGGCGTACGCGGCCTCAAAGGCGGTCACAAAAAGAGCAGCGGCAATGGACGTAGACGAAGAAGCCGAATGGATAACTGAAAGGCGCCATATATATGCCTAGGAAATAGAACCAGAGTTGAGAAATTATGTTGAATTCTAACCTTGAGGTCGTCCAGCTCATTGCAAAATTGCCCTTCATTCTGAAAGTCGTAAGAAGGACGACACGGCGGCCATAAACATTTCTTCTTGGAGTCCGACTAAATAGAAGTAGAAAATAAATCTGAATGAAAATTCATGCGGAGAATCAGTTCGGGAGCAAGAGATCAAGCGCGACTCCTTTGAAAAAAACAAATCATGGCCATTAGTGACGGCTACAGCTTGCGAAAAACTAAGCGTGCTAAGCTTTCAAGAAATCAGTACAAATCAGCGACTTACTTTAGGACTAATGTAACAGTCTCAAGTTAAAGAGAAAGATGAGGAAAAGACAGAAAAAACAGAAAGGCCTGAAGCATTACTGAGCCAATAATGTCAAATTTTTTTGTGGAGGAGAAAGGTTCCTTTCTACGACGCTATGGAATACCTTCGAAAGTACACTTCTAGTAAGGTTTTCTCAATTGCCAAAGATGTTGTTGTGGATGAATAAGAAAAGAAAGGATTCTTGGTCAGTTGAAGTGAGACCTCCCAGTGATTGCGACCTTGAGAGTAAAAGCATGCGAGCGTGGTGGGGGTGTCTTTGGGCGAACGCCTGTGCAATGCGCAATAAATGAATCGCGGAGAGTGGCAAAAAACAAACGCACAACGACCTCCCGGAGCCCCCGGACAGCCCTCAAACATTTGCATACGATTAGCGAATCAAGTAGAACACACATTGCTTCCCGTTCGACTTCATCGTGAAGCTATCGAAGATGGCTTCAGGGGCATCATGATGGGGCATCGTGATGAAAAGCAAGCGTGCACACTGGCCAGTAGAAAACAGAAGCCTGAGTAGCTTGCAAAGCCTTTAGGAGAGTGGGACTTCCTTAATCTGGGAGCGAGGTTTGGTATGGGCGGTGGCGCAGCTTCTCATACGCGCGGTTCTGGGGTCGAACTACAGATCGGCTCTCTTCCAGGGCAACCAAGCCCTCTACACCGCTGGAATTGTAGCTGGTACAAGAGTCAGCGCGCGGGGAAACCCATAACCGTAAATCCATTGGTCCCTAATTGTCAACGTCTAGACCAAATCTTAATCATATTACCATAACAATTCTGAACAGTAGTAGAATGCGTGGCTCATCCAAAAGGAAATTTGACACCGTCCTAAACTTCCATGCTTCAAACCATCCTTTTCAGTCGGTGAGAGGATCTAGAGCCAGAATGCATGTAAGCAACTTATAGCCTCGTGTAGTCCTCTTTGGTCGGCACGCGAACGACCTTGGTTGTTAGCCACACACAGACACTTGGAGGTGCGGCGACGGACTTTTTTCGTCTGCAGTTTTTCGTGCGGTTCAGATTACGAAAGGTGATAAAAGTGTCCGAATATGTTTGTGAAACATGAATTCCACAAGGCCGATACATCGCCAATAATCGGGTGCTCGTAAACATTCGTCCTTTTCCTTAACATGAGTGGGAGATGGCGAATTCTGTAGATTGCTCGAATGACCTATGCAGAAAATTACAGGTCGAGGCTGGCTGGCTGACAGGTCGCTCCTCGAGCTGGAACGTGACTCCCACAACAAATTTTTGAGGAATCACTGAGCGGCATGATTAAACTTTCCCAGCACAGTGCCTATTGATTCCGACCCCTTCTCCTTCAGATCTCCGAGTCAGACTCGAGTCTTCCACTTTCTATCAGTTATCCTACTTTCTATGGTATAAGCAACATTTATTTGATAGGTCGCGGACACGCACGCCGACAACGCCACGCGAGAAATGTCTCGTCACGCCGCAAGTGATTTTTTGTCTTTTTTATGCTCAAGCTCCTGATTAAGGCTCAGAAAGAAGAGTCTATATTGTTCCGAATAAGGGTAAAAGGATAAAGTCTTCGCCGTTGATCAATCCCTTTGTGGGATGCGGCACGCATTCTACTTCCATTCAGAATCGTAGTGGCTTATTGAATGCGATGTGGCCTATACAATGACTTGCGGGGCCAGCCGATGTACAAGTCAGTGTTCTTATCCTCCCAGACGAATCTGGTACCAATTTGCCGTTCTCGGAGAGTAGAAGGCTTGGTTGGCGTAGACGAGAGTCCACCCGGATTTGAATCGTTCTGAATATGCTACCAAAAATGAGGTGATAGCCGCAAGTGGCACGCTTACCAAGCTTGCGGTCCGGCGTCAAACCCTGGATAGACTGGCACCGCCTAAGTCCAACCAGCCCTCTACCTTCTTTGGACGGTATATTGGTACCCCACATCGCACTCAGTAAGCCAATACAAATCTGAATGGAAGTAGCCGCATCTTAAAAAGGATTGATGGGAACTTCATCCTTCACTCCACTGAAATGATCAATATGACATGAAACTCATGGTAAATTATAGTATATCTATTGATATATGCTACATGAGCGTATGCATCGATGAAAGGTTACGTATGGATTCAACGTATGTTAGAAAAAGAGCCTTTTTAGTGCGCTACATCCGCGGCATTCGAAGCGAGAGGGCGGCTTATACAAGACTACGCCTTACATCTCGAAAAAAGTACAAGTTCGCATACATGAAACGGTTTTCACGACACGATCAGATCCCGAAAAGGAACCTTCCGCATTCTGGACTAGCTCAACGGTAACAGATTCTTTAGCTGGTAGAGACACTAACTCGAATGTGAGCCGGTCCACTCTTCTGAATGTGAAAACCCAGCGCGCACTCGAATGCCCACGATCTCGGTTGGAAACCGAATTCACAGGCGCGTCATGATAGGGTTGGTCTCTTCATTCTCACAGGTCTTTCGAGTTTTTTTTCAGATCATGTATCCCATTCCCGAAATGGGATTGTTCATTTTGTAGAGGTTTATTTGGGGTCACAAAAGTGTAGCTCACTTCCGCTACGTGCGTCTAACAAGGGAGGTCTTTCAGGTCGTGGTGAGCTTTTTAAAAACGGTTTGTTGCATGATGTAGGGGTCCATGCAAGGACCACACAGATGGGGTTCATTTTTGCTAAACGCTATTGGGAATGCCAAAAAGGGTCGAAAAAATTCGAAAAGAATGGGCGATTTGAACCACCTTATTCAGCTCCGTTCTAGCTGTATCGTTGAGAGTGTATAGTTTATGAGGTGAACTTTGAGTAGACATGAGAAACAACGCATAAGAAAGTTGAAAATCAAAGTACTTTACCTAGCACCGTAGACTGAGAGTCCGTCGCACTATCCACTACACCATCCGTCCACTGCGACGGAGCCATTGAAGAAGCATGCGGAGGATGACGATGAAACTTCAATGTAGCTCACCACATGCCAGGTAAAGTACTTGGATTTTGACCTTCTTCTGCGTTGTTTTTCATGTCTACTCAAAGTTCACCTCATAAACTATACACTCTCAACGATACAGCTAGAACGGAGCTGAATAAGGTGGTTCAAATCGCCCATTCTTTTCAAATTTTTCGACCTTTTTTGGCATTCCCAATACCGTTTAGCAAAAATGAACCCCATCT